>PVJN01061070.1:0-11391 GCA_004026805.1 Lasiurus borealis
CAAAATCTCAGACATATGCCAAAGGAACTTCTTCACTGTTACTCCTCCTAGGGCCATGAAAGCTAAAGAGAAAATAAACAAGTGGGACTACATCAAAATAAAAAGCTTTTGCACAGCAAAAGAAACCATCAAGAAAACAACAAGGAAGCCTAGTGTATGGGAGAACATATTTGCAAATGTTATCACTGATAAAGTTTTAATCTCCAAAATCTACAGGCAATTTATACAACTTAATAAAAGGAAGATAAATGATCCAATAAAAAAATGGGCAATGGACCTAAATATAATCTTTCAAAAGAAGACAGAAGGAAGGCCAAGAGACACATAAAAACATGTTGAAAGTCACTAATTATCTGAGAGATGCAAATCAAAATGACAATCTGACACCATTTTACACCTGTTAGAATGGCTATCATCAACAAATCAACTAACGACAAGTATTGGCCAGGATGTTGAGAAAAAGGAACCCTCGTGCACTGCTGGTGGAAATGCAGACTGGTGTATCCACTGTGGACACCATTGCATGGAGTCTGCTCAAAAAACTAAAAATGGAACTCCCATTTAACCCAGTAAATTCCACTCCTAGGAATACATCCCAAGGAACTAGAAACACCAGTCAGAAAGGATATATGCACACCTATGTTCATTGCAGCAAAATTTACAATTACTAAGATTTGGAAACAGCCTGGGTGCCCATCAGCAGATGACTGGATCAGAAAACGATGGTACATCTGCACAATTGAATACTATGTTGCTATAAAAAGGAAGGAATTACCATTTGCAGCAACCTGGATGGAACTGGAGAAAATTATGCTATGTGAAATAAGCCAGTCAATGAAAGAAAAATTGTTATGCCCACCAGAGTTCAGGGTCCCCAATAATCAATCCGATGCAAAAGCAAAGAGTCTTTATTCAAACCCGGGTTTGGCTCTCAGCTTCTTCCTGGCGCAGCAGTGAGGCGAGAGAGAGAGCCGGGCAGGAACAACGAGTTATATGGGGTAGGATAATTGGGAGGGCTTAGGAAAGTGACGAGGGTTACAGAGATTGGTCACTTGAATTAGGGTCTTTCTGTGGTTTAGCCTTATTAGGACCCTCGCTGTGTTCCTGGAGCTTCATTGGCCCATTTGGGTGGTGGTCGGGGAAGCTAGGACATTGCTGGCACACCTGTGGCCCCTCCCAGAAAAGAGAGGGGGTTTAGGCAGGGGGCCCAGTCCTATAGGACAAGATGGAGGGGAGTTCATTTCCTTTCAAAATATCACATGATCTCACTCACTTATGGATAATGAAGAACATTGTAAACTGATGAGAGAAAGATAGATCCAGAGGCAGTAAAGCGTCAAACAGACTGTCAAATTGAAGAGAGAAGGTTAGGGAGAGGTAGGGAAGATAAGAGATCAACAGGAGTTGAATGCATACATATAAGCATAACCAATGGAAGCAAGACATTAGGAGGTGAGGACATATATGTAGGTGGGGTGGGGCAATGAGAAGTTATGTACACATGTAATACATTAATGAAAGGAATGAAAACAACAACAACAAAGAAAAACAAAGTACTACCTTTACTTCTGTTGAATATTACGCAATAGCAGAATTTGTGGATCATATGGTAACTCTGTCATAGGATATTAAGAAGCTAGTAAAATTCTAGGGCAGAAGGAAGAAGGAAACTGAGACAAGAAAGTTAAAACAAGACCAAACAGTATGGGCAATTTGCAGCTGGCCTCCAAATAACTAGCCATTATCTTTCCCAGCCAAGGACAGGAGAGCAGATGGTTACAAACCTCCCAAACCAGAGAATGCAGGAAAGGGAGAGAGAAGTGGGGATTCTTTCTCACCCACCAAACAAAGAAAGCAGCCATTTCAGGAAAGCCAGCAGTGTTACAGCTTGACAATATAAAATTGTCAGGTGCTTTTCATGAATTCTGGGAAGGCCACAACAAAGTTGAAAGAGAACTTGAGAATTTGTACCAGGGTATTCAGCAAAGGAATTTTAAAACCTATAAACACAGGAAGGTATATCACACCTTGGATTCCAGGTCACCTTTCTCTTAAGATTAGCTGAGAGCTCCTCTGTGCTTCATAAGTCAGATGCATAGATTTGCCTGCCTTGCTGCTTTAATAAAGGTCCATGCTTTAATATATTGGTTTTATCACAATGCAACCACCTGAAGTTTTCTCATTTAAAATCATTTGTAAGAAATGACAAGAATGGAGGTTGGGGACAGCCCCTCTCCCTTTAACTCAGGCTGTTTGGTGTCTGTGAGAGGTATGTCATGACTTTTTTAAAATTTTTGATGAGCTATCATACAGTTTTCCATAGCAGCTACACCATTTTTCATTCCTACATACATTTCACAACAGTTCTAATTACTCCATATCCTTACCAATATTTGTTATTTTTTACTTTTTGGATAGTGCCATCTTAATAGGTATGAAGTAATATTTGGTTTGCATTTTGGTAATAACTAAAGATATTGGAACATATTTTCATATGTATATTTTCTTTGGAGAAATATCTTTTCACCTTTTTTTAAACATTTATTTTATTTTTAAAATATATTTTATTAAATTTTCACAGAGAGGCAGGGAGAGAGATAGAGAGCCAGAAACATCAATGAGAGAGAGACATCTATAAGCCTCCTCCTGCCCACCTCCCACTGGGGATGTGCCCACAATCAGATACATGCCCTTGACTTGAATCAAACCTGGGACTTTTCAGTCCCCAGGTTGATGCTCTATCCACTGTGCCAAACCGGTTTTGACTCAACTTCTTTTGATAGGAAAGTTTTGGACTGGAACCCAGATCCTTTGTCCACTGGAATCTAAGAATGAATCCACAGACAGAAAGTGGTATAGCAAAGGTAGAGAGTTATTGAAGAACAAGTACAGACTTCAGGAGGGGAGAGGGAAGAGTCGCACAGAATGGACTTCCAAGTAGGGAGAGGGAAAAGGTTTTACTGAGTTCCTATGTTCATGGTTTATAAAGACTGCAGTTCCTATGTCCTGATTTCCCCTCTGATTGGTCAATATTCTTCCTTTGCATTGGTTACTATAGTGATTTCCAAGGCCCTCCCTCTCCTAGTCCTTCCATTCCTCTGGGCTTTCTTCTTTTCCATCTGAATGAAGGGCTTCCTGCTCTTTACTTTGTAAATATAGACTTTTCTTGGCTACTTCCTGTTCCTTTGTCTATGGGAATATACCTGTTGCTGCTTCCCTGTCTTATGGAAATATAACTGCATCTGGCTTCCTTGTTTTATGGAAATGTATCTTCTCCCTGTCTGTAGCTTTGTGTTTTCCATGGACCACAATTCTAAAAAAACCCTAAACCCGCCTATATTCCCCTAAAATTCCTGCTTCACATTGAGTATTTTAATCTGGGTTATTTTGAATTTTAGAAGTTCTTTGTATATCTGATATCATATATGTAATATTTAAATATTTTCTCTCATTCTGTAAGTTGCCTTTTTACTCTGTCAATTGTTTCCTCTGATGCGTGCCATTACCTGCCTGGTGAGTTCAGGAGGACTTGTAGGAGGGCAGTTGCACAATGAAGACACTGCAGAGGAAATACATTTTAGGCATGGGGGCCACGTGGAATCTCTTTTTGGGAAGAAGAATCACAAGCCCTAATCTTACCAGATTACAGGTAACAGGGGCAAGAGGTTGTATAGAGCAGGTGCCTCCAAACCTAGGTGCATGAGGTTATAAATCTTTCCATAATGATAGGCATTTCTTAGAAGGAGGATGGACTGCTTTCCCATGTTGACTCTCATGTCCCAGGGCTTGGAATGTGCTTTCTCTAATCAGAACAGAACCATCATGAGTAACAGAGCATGATTAATATTTCTTACAATTGTATTTCTGCCCCTAACAAATGCACCTTGCCATGTAATGTCTTGGGCAGGTTCCTTTCAAGAGGGCTCAAATCTAGGGGATGAGCAAAAATGGGTGAAAGTGGTAAAAAAGTACAAACTTCTAGTATCATAGACGTAGAACTTTTATGAGCTATTTTTTTAGTATAGTATTATATATTTGAAAGTTGCCTAAAAAGTTGATAATAAAAGTTAATTAAACTGGAAAAATAGAACAGCTAAGAATTTTGAACTGCTGTTATCTTAGGATATGATTCTAATGTAGTGCTTAATCAAAATTCTTGCCTGAGCAATAATAATTGTACTTTAAGAAAAAAAAATGCTATATAATAGAGGTAATATGCAAATTAACCCTCAAACTCTCACAGGTGGGCAGGAGCGTTAGTGAGGAACAACCAAATAACTGAACAGCTGGCTGCATTTGGTGACCAGGCATGGGTTGCAGTTGGGGGTGACCAGGTCAGCAGGGAGGGGCAGTTAAGAGCAACCAGGCTAACAGGGAAGGGACAGTTGGGGGGACCTGGCTGGCAGTGGGGAACAGTTAGGGGCAACAAGGCTGAGGCGGGGGGGGGGGGCAGTTAGGGGCAACCAGGTCTGCAGGCAAGTGAATGATTAAGAACCAGTGGTCCAGGATTGGGAAAGGGATGTCCAACTGCTGGTTTAGGCCTGATACCGAGGATTGGGCCTAAACCGACAGTCGGACATCCCCTGAGGGTTCCCATATTGGAAAATGTGCAGGCTGGATTGAGGGGAGCCCCCCTACCCCTGTGCATGAATTTCAGGCACCGGACCTTTAGTATATATATCATGACTCAAGTTTAGAAACATCCCAATGTTTGCCCAGGAGAAAAATGTGTGCACATTTACTTATCTAGAAATTTCAGGCTGCTCCTAGCTCTAATCCTCTCCTTTCCCCTCTGTGGCTACAAAGTGCTTTAGGGAGCTTCTCACTTTTAGATGGTTTTAGACATGACTCAGGCACAAATCTTAGTGTCCTCAAATTCTAGGAAGCACAGGTTACCTTTCAAGAGAATCTTTGAAGTTCTAATTCTACTGTGGTTATGGAGGGAGAGGGCAAGCAACAGCATTCATTATACTATGGGTAAGGTATAAGGAGAAAGCAAGTTGGGCCAGCGGTGGCGAGATAGCAACAGACCAACAACTTTCTTCAGTGGAATTTTCTGCTACTAATCTCATCTGATTAGTCTCTTCATCTCCTACATATCCCAGAGTTTGATTTTGGTCTAAAGTATACAAAAAATTTCATATTCTTAGTAATGTAGGCATAGTAGTATTTCATCTATAGTTTATAATCCTTGGAAACTCCCTCTGAAAAAAATCCTAGGAAATGAAAAAAAAAAATGCACTTGAAGTTCTATTATATATTAAGACAAACCCATATGTTTGCTATTACCTTTCTTCTTTGTCACTTACTGTACCCCAGGCTTTCCTTATGAAATCATCTATGTGCTCTTGAAATTTGTTTTTTAATAGCACCTTTCCTGAGAACTTCTTGTTTAAATAACTTCATGTTTGGGTATCTGAAAATGTCTTTATTTTGCCATAACAGTTCCATAATGTTTTTATTTTGGGTATAAAATCTAATTTGACACTATTTTTCCCAACGATTCAAAAATATCCTGACGTCATATTGTTGAAAACCTCATGAATTATGATTTACTGATTTTTAAAGAATGTATACTTTGTCTCTGGCTGTTTTGATCCATATTATTGTCCTTGTTTTAGTATGATGTATCTAGGAATAAGTTTCTTTTCATTTGTTTTGCTCAGGATTCACAGTAACTTCTTAAGCTGAATAACCATTGTTAGGGTCGAAATGCTCGCCGCTCAAAGGAAGGCTCCAAGAGACGTTCTCATGCAAACAGCAAAGGGTTTATTCACCAGCATGCTGGGGCTCACAACATACTCTGAAAGCAGAGCAGAGGCTGAGAGCCCAGAGTCCATACAAAGCTGAGCTTATATACTATGTGACAAGCAACAGGGTTTTACAAGGTCAACACAGAGTTTTATTTCCTCATACCTGCACACATCTCACAATCTACAGACTCCGCATATTTCTGATTACCATGGGGTTACGATAATGGGATGGGACTGATGGTTATCTCTGGGTTAGTTTCTGGAGACATCTGGACCATGTCTCCTGTCTCTGTTCTCAACCCTGAGACTGTAATTACAGGGTGTAACTGGGGGATATGATTTTAAGCCCAGCTGTGTTAAATCCGGCCCAATCCTGATTTTTGCAACCTTACATTATAACATTTGTTAATTCTGGAATGTCCCAGTTATTATTTCCTTGAATATTTTACCCTCCTCTATCTCTTTGGAATGCTTTTTCTTAATTACCTTATCTTTGTCTTGGTATATTGTTTATTTGATAACTCATTCAGAACTATCTTCACAATTGCTTTTTCCAGAATTATGTTATTTTCTGACTTAACTGTCAAGGTTAATTATATTATCCATTCAAGAAAAACCTTTTGGAGAGAACCAAGATGGCAGCATAAGGTATACACCTGTACATGCTGCCTCTTACAACCAGACCACAACTACAACTAAAAGACAAAACGACTATCCTTAAGAACCACGGGAAAGCTGGCAGAGTGGAAGTTATGCAACTAAAAGGAAAGAAAAAAGTGCATTGAGACATGATAGGATGTGCAGAGGCTCAGAAAGGCAAAGGTATAGAGACACATGCGAATTGGGCTGGGGTGCACTGTTTTTTTTCAATTGGGAGGGAGTTACAAGTTTCCATCTGCTCTGAACTCCAGTTTCCAGCGAGATTCTAGGGACCAGACTCATACAGGGAGTAATTGGACTGAGTGCCATCGGGTTGGAAAGTGAGGGTGGCTTTCTTGCAGAGGTGTGCACAGCAATCATTGTTTATTGCGCTGGGGTGCAGAACACAGGACACAGAACAGAACGTGGAAACACAGAGATGCAGAGAGGGCTGACTGGCAGCCATCGCTGTTTGCCACACCCTAGTGATTCCTTGAGACCTCCCCACCTCCACCACCCAATTTACAAACCCACCCAAATTGTGTGCAGCGGCTTTTGCATATGAATAGCCTACCTTCTAGCAGCCTAAGGTAACAAATTGCAACTGGGTCAGACAACTCCAAAACTTCCAAACTTCAAGCAAAGAGGAGAAACCTGCATATCTCCCTGTAGCTCCTGCTGGGTGGCTCAGACAATAGCTGACTTGCACGTCCTTGGAGATCCAGAAACCAGTGTACCTAGAGGTCAGAGTGAGATGACACCAGATTTCAACTTCTCATA
Source organism: Lasiurus borealis (assembly GCA_004026805.1). Classification (NCBI taxonomy): domain Eukaryota; kingdom Metazoa; phylum Chordata; class Mammalia; order Chiroptera; family Vespertilionidae; genus Lasiurus; species Lasiurus borealis. The sequence goes on from PVJN01061070.1 coordinate 7,173, forward strand.
TACATAAGTGACACACACAGGCAGACTCAGTGAGCACCAAAGCCCCACTGACGCAAGTCCTGCCCCATAGGGGTTTTTCCAGCACAGCAATTTTGCCATTATAGACACAGCTAATCCTCAAAGTCAATTGGCCTGGAGGTCAATTCCACCCAGTTTATCAATAGCAATCAAGACTTAACTACAACAAGACTGTGTACCCAGCCCATAAAGGGATGCACCAAGAGTGTCCACCTCAGGTGATTGGGGAGGCAGAGCTACTGGTCCATAAAGGACAACTAGCACACAAAGCCACTCCATCAACACAGGGAAGCAGCCAAAATGTGGAGACAAAGAAACCTGTCATGAATGAAAGAAATGGAGGAAAGCAAACTACTGGATATACAGTTCAAAACCACAGTTTTAAGGTTACTCAATAATCTTCTACAAACTGCCGAGAAACTTAGTGAGACCTCTGAGAAACTTAGTGAGACCTTCAAGGATCTTATTGAGAATGCCAAATAAATGGGGAAGGACCAGTCAGAAATTAAGCATTCACTGACTGAAATAAAGAATAATATACAGAAATGCAAGAGCAGACTAGAAGACCCCAAGAATCAAACCAAAGATTTTAAATATGAGGAAGCAAAAAACACCCAACCAGAAAAACAAAAAGAAAAAAGAGTTAAAAAATGTGAAGATAGTGTAAGGGCCCTCTGGGACAACTTTAAGTGTACCAACACCAGAATTATGGGGGTGCCAGAAGAAGAGAGAGAGCAAGATACTGAAAACCTATTTGAAGAAATAATGACTGAAAACTTTCCCTATTTGGTGAAAGAAATGGATTTATAAGTCCAGGAAGCATAGAGAACCCCAAACAAGAGGAATCCAAAAGGACCACACCAAGACACATCATAATTAAAATACCAAGGGCAAAAAACAAAGAAAGAATTTTGAAAGCAGCGAGTGAAAAACAGTTAGTTACCTACAAGGCAGTACCCATATGACTGGCAGCTGATTTCTCAACAGAAACTATTTAGGCCAGAAGAGAGTGACAGGAAATATTCAAAGTGATGAATAGGAAGGACCTATAACCAAGATTACTCTTCCTAGTAAAGCTATCATTCAGAATCGAAGGTCAGATAAAGAGCCTCACAGACAAGAAAAAGCTAAAGGAGTTCATCACCACCAAACCAGGATTATATGAAATGCTGAAGGGTATTTTTTAAGAAGAGTAAGAAGAAGAAAAAGGTAAAGATAAAAATTATATACAACAAAGTAATAACAAATATATACCTATCAACAAGTGAATCTAAAAATCAAGTGAGTAAAAAAATCTGATGAACAGAATAAACTGGTGAATATAATAGAATTAGAGGCATAGAAAGGGAATGGACTGACAGTTCTCAGGGGTAAAAGGTGTGAGGGGTGTGGGAAGAGATTGGACAGAAATCTTACCTCTATGGATGAGGACAGTGGCAGGGAGTAAGGGTATGGGGTGGGCGGTGGGGAATCAGGTGGAGAGGAGCTATGGGGGGAAAAAAAGAGGAACATTTGTAATACACTGAACAATAAAGATTTACTAAGAAAAAAGAAAAACCTTTTTTTGATATTTATTTGCAATTTTATTTTTATGCATGGGGTGCACGGTTCCCTCAGTCCAGCCTGCACCCTCTCCAATTGGGAACGCCTTGGGGAATGTCGGACATCCTTCCTGCAATCTGGGATTGCTGGCTCCTAACCATTCACCTGCTTGCCTGCCCCTGCCTGATTGCCCCTAAGCCTTCTTCCTGCCTCTGCCTCTGGGCCTCTCTCGGTCTTATCTGTAGCCTCCCTGGAAGCTGATAATCAGTCCTTGTATCAGGCCCTGGTGCTCTCACTCTCTCTTTCTTCAGACCTCACCAGCAGCTGCAGTGGCTGCTAATTAGGCCCTGCTTCTCTCTTCAGGCATCTCTCTGGGCCTGATCCACAGCCATTGAGGCAGTGATGAGGTCATTAGGCTTGGCCTGGGCCTGAGGCTAACAACTTTGTTGAGCCTGCTTCTTTGATTAATAAAGCTATGGCTGCAAGAACCCTGAGACATGGGGGCTACCTGGAGGCTACTGGGTCAATCTGCTTGGAGATATAGGCTACTGCTCTTTGCCAAGGTCCAAACCCCTGGGTTAGAACTCCTAGGGATACCCTGCTGTTCTTGTGAACAATAAGATTAAAGTCTTGTGTCACATCGGATAACCCTAGTGCTTGGGCTTCAGTGAGCTTTGCCTTTATGGTGATGAAGGCTTTCTCCTGCTTGGGACCCTGGTCGATGGGTACCTTATCTTCCGCTTTCAAAGCTTTATAGAGAGGCTTAGCCAGATCTGCAAACCCTGGGAACCAGATTCAACAGAACTCAGCTGCTCCCAGGAATTCCTGAATCTGCTGCCAGGTGCTAGGGATTGGAATGGCACATGCCTGTTTTCTTTCAGCCCCTAGTCTTTGTTTCCCTTGAGTTATTTGGAAGCCTAGATAATTGACTTCTTTCTGACAAATCTGTGCTTCTTTGTTGGACACCCTGTAACATGTTCCAGTTAACAGTCTCAGGAGGGCTTGCATCCCTACAAATATTTTTAGCTTCTGTACATTTCTTCTTATATCATGCTGGGATTGGCCTACAAAAGCAGCATTTACCATAATTTGAATTTCTGGGGCCTCAGTGTTAAAGGGGGTATAAATCTGGTATGCCTTACATAATCTCTCATAGAAAGCAGCTGGACTTTCATCAGGCTTCTGGAAACCTTGGAGATTTTAGTCATATTGATAGGCTTCTTGGCTCCGGCCCTAACCCCCTGGAGGAAAGCCAGCCAAGATCCTTCTAGCGTTGTCCTTCCGTATTCTGAGTTTGGGGACTAAGTGTGTTCCTAATCAGGGAAGACCTCCCTTGCCCATCTATTTGTATCTAATATCGCTACTGGGACCTGAATTTGGAGACACTTCTGAGCCTCTGTTACACTTCTCATGTACTCCTCAGTGTTAAAGAATGTGAAAAGGAGCTGCTTGAGGTCTACTCAGGTGAGCTTCTGGTTCTGGAAAATCATTTTCAGGTCTACCATGGCCTGAGGTTTTTCAGAATAAGATGGGGTATGTTTCCAATTTAGGATGTCACTTGTGATAAAGGACTGATAATAATAGACCGATCCTCCCTCCTATAAGTTCCCATCTTCACCAAGTACTTGGGTACCCTGAAACTCTGAGAGACATCTGATGTGCCAGTTGAGGTTTGGGCCCTTGATTGAATGCAGGCACTGCAAAACTGGTTCTAGAGAGCCCTGTTGAGGAGAGATGGAGGGGGGGGCAGTGTTTCTAGACTTTCTGGACCTTCCAGGCCAGCCAGAAGGGGGGCACTTGGTGCTGCTTGCGGTACATATGGAGGTAGTTAAACTGGCTGGACTTCCTTGGGGGCATGGGGGTGCTTTTGTAGAATAGGGGGCTGAGCTTCCTTCTAAAGGACCTACTTATTTTCTCCTGCCTGCTAAAATCTTACTCTGTCCCTTCTTACACACACACACAACTGGACCCAAGGTGGCAAGATTTGAGCTATTTCTAACCAACTGTCTATGTAGGGAAACTGATCTGGGTGTCAGAGGTCTCCTATGACTACATTCTAGACCACCTTTATAAGGCCAAGATCGAAAGAGCCCATTTCCGGTCAGCACACTCCAAATTTGGGCCACTCTGACTCGCATGAAGTCCTTAACCTTCCTTTGAGAACTTTATGCCTTATATATATTATCTGAGAAACCCTCCTTGAAATGTCTCAGCATACATTTCAAGGGTATCTCAGTCATGCTGGATCCCCCTCCTGCAGAGACAAACAATCCCCACTGAGAGGAGGAATAGAAACAACAGGAACTTCAGAGAAAACTACAGACCACCACCATAGTAGTCTTCCCTCCCGGAGGCTGGGATGTGACCTGTGGAGAAAAATGACTAGTCGGACAGATAAAGAAGACAGATGAGGAGAAAGGTGTATAGGGAAATTTCTAGTGGATTGAAGTCATAGAGGCCCCCCTGAAAGGGGGTAACAGTGGTGTGAGCAGCATGGGACATGGAGTGTGATGCTGGAGTGTGGGCAGGGGCAGAGGGGGATCTGAAGGTGTCACTGAAACAGGAATTTTTAGGGTGAAAAAGACAGGTTTAGGAAAATTTAGAAATTAGGGGACCTTGGAGGAAGCACAGGGCTGCAGACCAGCAGAAGGCTTATTTC
>PVJN01061071.1:0-11393 GCA_004026805.1 Lasiurus borealis
AGTATATTTATATATGGTTTCACATTATATGTGAAGAGTTATATTAATTCAATGTATACTGTAATAGATAAGGGTGTATATTATAACCTCTAAAGAAACTACCATAGAAATAAGACAACGAGTTAATAAGCCAGAAGAGAAGATAAATATGAAGTTAGGAAATAATTTAAAAGATATAAGAAGAAACAGGATATATGGAGCAAATAGAAAACAAATAATAAGATGGTAGACTTAAATCTAGCCATATCAATAAATGTGTTAGCTATAAAAGAAATAAATATAAGTGTAAAAGAACTAAACAACCAACTAAAAGACAGAAAAGCAAGATCCAAGTATTGTTTTCAAGCAATTCTCTGCAAATATAAAGACATAAATAGGTTAAAAGCTAAAGGTTGGGGGAAAAAAGATATACCATGAAATATTAATCATAAGAAAGTTATAATAGCTATTTTAATTTCAGACAAACTATACCATTATAATAGCATCAAATAATAAAATACTTCAGAATATATGTAACTAAGAATATGAAAAATCTCTACAGTGAAAACTATAAGACATTGAAGAAAGAAATTAAAGGAGATAAAATTAAATGAAAAGATATCACATGGTCATAGATTGAAAAAAAAATAATTTTGTAAAATGTTCATACTACCCAAAGCAATCTACAGATCAAGGCAATCCCTATCAAAATTCCAATGGCATTTTTTTTTCACAGAAATATAACAAACAATCCTAAAATTTGTATGGAACCACAAATATCTAAAGCAATCTTTGAAAAAAAAAACAAAGCTGGGGCATCACTCTTTCTGATTTCAAACTATATTACAAAGCTACAGTAATCAAAACAGTATGGTATTGAAACTGAATACCATATAGATCAATGGAACCGAATAAAGAGTCCAGAAATAAATCCACACTTATACAGTCACCTAATTTTTGACAAGGGTACCATGAACACACAATGGGAAAAGGATAACCTACTTAATAAATGATATTGGGAAACCTGGATATCCATATGAAAAGAATTAGAACTGGGCCTCTAATCTATACCACTCATAAAAATTAATGTGAAATGGATTAAAGATCTACATGTAAGATCTAAAATCCTAACACTCCTAGAAGAAAACAGGGGAGTAAGCTCAACACTATTTTATATATGTAACATTATAATAATCGAAGCACAAGCATCTGGCGTGGAAGGGCAGATTCCAGCTGACCTCTGGAACCTGGGCAGCACCTGGGACCCCAGGCCCCATGTTCCCCCCTCTACCTGAGTCATTGGACCCCCGCCTGGCTCCCTCAGTGCGTAGGAGCCGAGCAGCAGCCCCATCCTATCTGCTGCCACCACTGGTCTCCATCTGTGGGGTGATCAGGCCCCCCTCGCACTCACCTTGGCCAGGCACCACCTGCTCACCTGCTCCACCATCCTGCCATGGTCCCACTCTCATTGGGGTCCATCAGGGCCAGCAGTGCCTTCACGGCCACCCACTGCCAGCACCATGTTCTGCACACCCCCTGGTGATCAGTGCACATCATAGTGAGTGGTGGAACTCCCTATCAGATTGAACTCCCAGTAGAGGGGATAATTTGCATATTAGGCCTTTATTATATAGGATGTATATGCATTAAGTGGCTATAAGAAACATTTTAATCAATTAAAATTTAGTTAAATACTGTTAGTGATCAATTATCTTTTTAAAAAAATTTTTTCAATTTCTAGCACAATAAATAATTGTTTAATGAATGCCTAATAGAGTCATCTAGTTTAACCTTCCACTCAAATCAGGAGCTCCTCCACTAATTACATATGGAGCTTTATCAACTTTGGATAATTTAATTAACTCCCTTTAAAAGTTTGGAAGTTCTGACTTATAGAGAAAATTAAACAATCTGATTCCATAAAACCATCTGGTAACAACTATAAAAGTATTAGAATTCATGTGTGCACTGTACAAGCTTTTCCTTCTTAGTATAATATCTTCTAGGCCTTCAACTCATTTTTTGTAAAAGTTTTCAGATTTTTTCCATCAACTTATATTCAGATTACAGTTTGATTTTCAATATCCCTCTTAAAAAGTAATTTTCATATTTTAACACAACATATCAATGCAGATCCATAAGGAATACCCACCCTTTCCTTTTATTGGAAATGTCTTCTAATCATATGTGCTAGGTATCTATCAAATGTTTAAGTCAACACAGCAGATTTATACACTGAGTGAGCAGATTATTATGAGCTCTGAATGCATGATCTGGCCATTCAGTATATATATGTAGAGTGGTACTTCCAGATACGATTGCCCTAACATATGAGATTTTTGAGATACAAGCCATCGAGCAAGCGATTTTTGCTTTGAAATACGAGCACAACATTTGAGATATGAGTAATTGTGGGGATCAGCCGGCTGCACATGACCCACCAGTTTACTGCAACTTGAGCGTCTCATAGTTTCCCAAGCTGCAAGGTTACAGAAAGAATTAAACTCGTATCTCGAGGTACCACTGTATTTGTATATATATATATATATATATATATATATATATATATATATGTATTTGTATATGTATATGTATTTGTATAAATATATTTGTGAATATATATGTGTATATATATATGTGTATATATATATATATATATATATATATATATATATATATATATAGTGGCCTGGTGCATGAATTTGTGTGTGGGTGGGGTCCGGCCAGCCTGGCCAGGGGGAAGGGACATAGGTGGTTGGCCTGCCTGCCTACTGGTCAAACTCCTGGTAGAAGGGACAATTTGCATATTAGCCTTTTATTATATAGGATATACACTGAGTGACCAGATTATTATGCATTCAGATATCATAATAATCTGGCCACTCAGTGTTTATGGTCACCATCAACAAACTCCCAACAATATTAATCTACTTTAGGTCTGCATTTATATGACAGAATTTTTGAACTTGAATGTAGAACTTCATATTTAGACCTGATAAAAATCTCCTTTATTATATTTACATTCTTATTTAAGCTTCTAAAATATTTTTGTATCTTGATACCATTCTCCAAATGTATGAGGTTTCTTGTCCTCTTTCAAAAATATTTCTTTTTTTTAAAATTTTTTCTTTTATTTTTTTTATTAAATCTTTATTATTCAAATTATTACATTTGTTTCTCTTTTTTCCCCTCCATAGCACCCCTCCACCCAGCTCCCATCCCTCCATCTGCTCTTAGCTCCCTTCCATTGATCTCATCCATAGGTGTATGATTTTTGTCCAGTCTCTCCCTGTACACCCCTGACCCCTTTCCCCCTGAGAATTATCAGTCCACTCCCTTTCTGTGCTCCTGAATCTATTATATTCACCAGTTTATTCTGTTGATCAAATTTTTAATTCCCTTAATTTTTTGGCTTTTACCTATTTCTTCTTCCTCTTCTAAAAGAGTACCCTTCAGCATTTCATATAATACTGGTTTGGAGTTGATGAACTTTAGCTTTTTTCTTATATGTGAAGCTCTTTATCTGCCCTTCAATTCTGAATGTTAGCTTTGCTGGATAGATTATTCTTGGTTGTAGGTTCTTGCTATTCATCACGTTGAATATTTCTTGCCACTCCCATCTGGCCTGCATCGTTTCTGTTGAGAAATCAGCTGACAGTCATATGGGTGCTCCCTTGCAGGTAAGGAACTGTTTTTCTCTTGCTGCTTTTAATATTCTCTCTTTGTGTTTTGCTCTTGGTATTTTAATTATGATGTGTCTTGGTGTGGTCCTCTTTGGATTCTTTTTATATGGGGATCTGTGTGCTTCCTGGACTTGTAAGTCTATTTCTTTTACCAGATGTGGGAAGTTTTCAGTCATTATTTCTTTAAATAGGTTTTCAGTATCTTGCTCTCTCTCTTCTTCTGGCACCCCCACAATTCTGATGTTGGTATGCTTGAAGCTGTCCCAGAGTCTCCTTACATTATATTCACATTTTTGGATTCTTTTCCCTTCTTGCTTTTCCAGTTGAGTGTTTTCTGTTTCTTTATATTTCAAATTTTTACTTGATTCTTGCCTTTCTCTAGTCTGCTGTTAGGAATCTGTATAATATTTTTATTTCAATCAGTGTCTCTAGTTGGTCCTTTTTCATCTCCTCTTGGGACTCACTAAATTTATGCATCATCTCTAGCATCTCTAGTTGGTCCTTTTGCAGCTTCTTCTTGGGACTTGATAAACATATCCATCTTTTCTAGCATATTCTTGAAAAACCTTACAAGTGTGGTTTTGAACTCTTTATCCAGTCGTTTTTTTCCCCTTCATTTCTTTTGTTTGTGATCCCTTCCCTTGTCTTGGCATTTTCACTATGTCGGGGAAACTTCTGTACTTGCAAAACCGCAGAAGCCTCTGTTGAGCTTGGGATGGGTGGAGTCTCAGGGCTTAAGGGACCGCCTTGCCTCCCAGTTGGCCCTGCCCTCCACGGCCCCCGAGTCTCACGTGACTGGGTAATTGCTGGAGTGGTCCTTGTGCGCTTGCCTGCAGTGCCTCTAACCGCTGCCCCTCCAGCTCCCCTGCGAACAGGGGCCCAGTGGACTCAAAGTGGCACAGTTGGGAGGGTCTGTCTCCCACCCCATTGCAAAAGCCAGAGGCATAATCGCAGTGCTGTGCACGCCACCAGGCCTTTGATCTTTTGCGACTCCCCTAAATTTCTGTGCACTTCTCCCTTTTCACAGTCCAAACTACCCCCATATGAGTTTTGGCTGGATCTGGAGTTTGGTGTCAAAGGATAAGGGGTTCAATGCTGTTGAGAGTCTCCGTCTCCCTCCTACCAGAGAAAGCCAGCCAGGTACTCGGGCAACCACTCTCTCAGCGCGTGTGTCTCCGTACCTCAGCTTTTTGCAGCTCCTCTGGGTTTCTGTGAGCCCCTCTCTTTACCTCTAGTTGTAGAACTTATACTCGGCCAACTTTCCTATGGTTCTGGATGATGTCCGTTCTGTCTTTTAGTTGTAGTTTTGAAATTGTTGTGCGAGGCAGCAGTGTAGGCGTTTACCTATGCCGCCATTTTGGATTCTCTCAAAAATATTTCTTAACATATTAGCTGTTTATAGCTTTATTTCTTGGAACCTTATATTTCTTTATAAATTATCTATTGAAATATACATACATGTAACTTGCATTCATCATTGTTCTTTTATTCCTTCAACAAGTGAATACTTTCTGATTATCTTTTTTCAGATAATATATTGATAAAAATAGAAAGAACTTATTAAATAGTTGATTTGTCAAGTCTAGATATTGCATATTACTGACATAATTAACTAAAAGAAGACTAAAGAGAAATAAACTTTATATTTTTCACTTTCTTGTTAGAGAAAAAATTTAAAAGAAAATTTGGGTTCATTTTTTCTTCTGAAAATAGTAATAAAAAAAGTAATGTTTAAAACTTCAAAGAAACAAGAAAACTTCTTGGCCAGAAGCTATGAAACACTGCTGAGAGAAATTAAAGTTCTTAAAAATCAAAAAGATATTTCATGTTAATGGGTTACAAAAAGCATACACAAGATACTGCTGTTAAATCTCCCCAAATTAATCTATTGATTCAATGCAATGTCAATCAAAGTTCCAGCTGGTTATAAACTATATATGGAAATATAAATTATCTGGAGTAGTTTAAACAATCTTGTAATTAAACAGCAAAATTGAAGAACTTACATTACTTGACTTTGAGTCTTATTATCATTAAAAGACAGTGTTAAAATATGAAAAGATAAGAAAATATTCACAAGACATATATCAGGTAAAAATTTGTATCCAGAATATATATGATAATGTATTATATATTATATTTCTTTATTTTATTTTACTTTTTTTCCATCACCATTTATCCTCCATATATATTATATATATTTCTTATAACTCAATAACATAAGCAACCTAAAAAAATTAATGGACAAAGACTTACACAGAAAGCTGACAAAAGATTATATATGCTGATCAATATGCATAGAAAAAGTATAAAAGATAAATTTGAAATTTGATTTACTCTATGTAATGTACACTTTAATAAAACCTATTTTAACTCTTAAGTTTTATATTTGTTATCCTTTCTCAATCAAGATTTTCATTAAAAAGTATAAAAATATGTCTGGAAAGTAATAATTTGTGAAAATGTAAATAAACTAAAAACATAAAGGACTAGCTTTGGATATAACATTAGAAGTAGTAAGGCAGTTGGAATATGTAAAATTTTTAAATTGATTTGGAAAGTTTTAGGGCTTAGTTATCTTAAAGGGAGGGGAGGGTAAGAACAGGTTTGCTACAGTTCCCAATAGCATACTTTTTTATGCTCAGTGTTTTTATTTTATGCCTGGGTAAGATAATGTCAGTGTTTCAAGTTATGCCACAAATACTGAAGTATTGGATAATAAAATGCAATTCAGAAATTTCCCAATTGATCTATACTTTTTATAGACATTATTTCATAGATATGAAAATAATCTCTCTATTTATAAAATGGAAATACAAAATGGAAATACGAAAAAGAAATGTGTGCTCTCTCTCTTCATCTATCTGAGACTCGTGGCTACCTTAGATATCCATTTCCTCTTTAATCTTTTCCAAATTAATCTTTCTCTCCACCTCATCAAAAATGTATCAGTCAAGGTTAAAGGAAAACAACATGGCTCTATATTTAGATGAAAGACTTAAAGAGATACTTGCAATAAGCTGTTATAACTACTATTGTTTCAAGTGGTTTTGTTGAATTATAGAGGAAGACCTTCTTGAAGTGTTTTCCAAACAGAAATTAAATTCAAAACATGTTTTTACCCCAACTAGTATATCTGACTACCTTAAACATATGAGCATTTTAAGCGCAACGTGAAACCTTTCAAGTTGTTTTATATTCATTTATGCTTGTCAAAGCATTACTTTCACGTAATTACAAAAATGCAAATGTTCTCCTAAGATTTCCCCTTAAGGAATTTAAAGTAAAAAGGTTGAATTGTAGTCAGACTATTTAATTCAGAGTTCTAATTTGATCAAATATCACTTTAAAATATATATTTCCCTAGAGCTTCAGAATATGTATTTCCTTTCCCCACCTGTATTATCCTTAAAATTTACATTAATATATTAATATTGAAGATTTTTAACCAATAAACTTTAATAGATTTTGATGAAAATATAAAGAGGTTTAATAGTTTTAGAATATGACTAAAATATTATTCACATAATTTTTATACTAGTATATAATTAATGTGTAATATATATAATGGAAGTTGTGCCTTAGCAAAATATTTCAGGCAGCCATATTCTCCATTTCCTTTTACCTGGATGAGTTACCTGTAATTGATATAGTTTCTATATCATCTTATCTCCCTTCCCTTTGGTTTTGACCAATGAAGAGATCAGATACGAGGAGAAAGAGGTCAGGGTGTTAATCTGCCCACGCCTTCTCTGTCTTCTGTGGTTTCAGCAATGGTCGCCAAAACCTGTTTGCATACATCTCTCTTCCTAGAGCTCAATCTTTTTCCAGGCTTCACAACCCTATATTATTTTTTATTGTTTAAAGTATTACATATGTCTCCTTTTCCCTCATCAACCCCTCCCTGGTCCTCCCACCCTCACTCCCCTAGTGTCTGTCTATTGGTTGTGCTTATAAGCATACATACAAGTCCTTTGGTTGATCTCTTATCCCACCTCCCCTGCCTTCCCTCTAAGCCGGTTTCATGGTCTGTTTGATACTTCTATGTCTCTAAATCTATTTTTGATCTGGATCTATTTATATTTCACAAATCATGTGATATTTATCTTTCTCTGACTGGCTTATTTTGCTTAGCATAATGCTCTCCATGTTTATCCATGCTATTGTGAATGGTAAGTTTTTTTTTTGTTTTTTTTTACAGCAGCTTAGCGTTCCATTGTATAGATATACCACTGTTTTTTTTAGTCACTCATCTGCTGATGGGCACTTAAGCTGCCTCCAAATCTTAGCTATTGTAGATTGTGTTGCTATGAACATAGGGGTGCATATATCCTTTCTAATGGGTGTTTCTGATTTCTTAGGATATTAGAATTGGGATTACTGGGTCAAATGGGAGTTCCATTTTTAACTTTTTGAAGAAACTCCATACTGTTTTCAGTAGTCTGCATTTCCACCAGCAGTGCATGAGGGTTCTCTTTTCTCCACATCCTCACCAGCACTTGTTTTTTGTTGATTTGTTGATGATATACCCTTTTCTTAACCCTTCAGGTCTGTGAACTGTAACAACTTCTCACTGTTGCAAAAACCTAACTCACCACTCCTTGTATTTTATCCCTGCCCATACCTGTATAAACAATCTTTTCAGTATGTGATTTTCATTTCATCTTTTTGATGGTGCCATCTGTGTCTTCCTTGAACTCTGCCTAATATAGTGATTGATGCTGGTATGATCCCAGGAAATAGGCCTTCAAAAAAGATTCTGGATTGATTGCCATGAGCTGCAAATAATCTTCTTAAAGAGAAGAAATATGCCATAGGTAACCTATGACATGCCAAGGCATTTGTTAACTCCAATTACCATCAGTCGTAGCATGGGTCAGAACACCAGTAGAAAACAAGCCTTGGGAGAGCATGTAGTTGGGCATTTATTGCTTCCATGATAATGACTTATCTATGAAGGTGTTACAGCTACTTCTGAATGCTGTGAGGAGCTTTGATTTAAAAAAAAAAAAAAAAGGTAAACTTACAGTTTTATCCATGGACAAAAAGATTTGGGGAGGAATCAGAATGTCTCTATGATGTCCTCAAAGAAAATCCTTGTCTCATGTAGCAATAAAAAAGACATATTATTTATATCACAAATCATAAAGTTGGACTTGTATGGCATCCTTATGAAAAATCACAGTGGATGAACACAGTGACAAATTAGTAATTTGGCTGGTATAGTATGACTTGGAAGAGAGTTTGTAAAGAATAGGGTTATTCTTTACATGTTCTACCAAGTCATTTTATGATTATTGTTTTTGGAGATGAAATATAAAAATGCTGAGAATATTTAATTGAGACAATATCCTAGATAAATAAATTTCTGCCCCATGTGCCTTGCAATTCCTGGCTGCTGAAAAAAAAATCTATATTCACGTGAATTATGTAGTGGATTATTTTTTCCTTAAAAGAACCATGAAGTTCCAATGAGATAGTTGTATTTTCATTTAATCTATTTTAGCCCTATTTTATTACTATAAAAGGGTTTGAGTCAGTTCCGAAAAATACACAAGTCTGGGAGAAACTAAATGAATGAGCAAATCTGAGTGTGGAGGAAATAAGGATAGGAAAATGAACCAATTAAAAGATTAGTACATTAAAAAAAAACTCTGTCATAAATTATTACTTACTTATTAAAGTTGGACCTCAGATATATCTCTAAATTTTCTGGTAGCAGAAAAGAGGATAAAACATTGTTAGTTATGGGATTCACAGAGGGGATGAGATTAAAATAAATTGGTTTCCCAAAGACAAAGCATTTGCAAGTAATAAAGCAGAGCAGTTTCTCTGTGGATTATCATAAAAGGAACTATAGGAGATTAGTTCCTTCACAAATTCTCTACAATAGATATAATAGTGAGTATAATCTCACATTCATTCATGTAACTTTTCTAAATGCATTCAGTTAAAGTTATTCTATTAAATGTCAAATTATATAGTCAAAGTTCATAGGAAGGTATGATCATATTTGGGAGGAGAGTAAAGTAGAAGATCTAGAAAAAAAATCAACTACATACCCACTATTAAGATTTAGCAGAGATTTCAAGTCAATATTTTTTTTTTATCTAATCTAAGAACTTGGAGGGTAGAGATTTGATGTTGCTGAACTAAAGACAGATACATATGCTTTGATCATTAGTTAAATTGTGGAGGAGAGGTTTACACACATTTAAGAAAGAGTCCAACTATCACATATGGCAGATCAATTGACCATCCTACCATTGTAAGAAGTAGACTAGGATTTACAAAAACATGATTTAGCATAAGAAATCTTGTAATGAGATAATTGCTACAAATACTGTTTTTGCTCTTTTTCATTAATTTTTAACTTATACTCTTTAAGAAGCTTTCTGGGTGGAGGCTGAACTAGCACAATAATTTTCCAAAGTGTGTAGTGTTTCCTTCCTTCTTTCTTTACTCTGAAATTGATTAATCACCTACTGTACATGAAGCATTGTGTTGGGTGGTGGGAAAAAAAAATGAGGGAGATATAGCCCTAATTATAGCCCTAAAAGCCTCCAAGAATAGACATATATGTAAACAGTAATTCCCATAAAGACTACAATACTATAGGAATAAAAAAATAGAGTACTTAGCTTTACTTGAAAAAGAAATTCAGAGAAAACTTTATAAGTGAAGAGATGACTAAGATGACTTTTGAAAGATGCAGGAGATTTTGCAAAGAGAAGAGGAGGAGGAAGTGTGCCTTAAGATCAGAAAATAGTCCATGGAAAACCACAAAGTGAGAAACAGTGCTTCCAGTACAGAACATAGCCTGTGGAAAGGCACAAAACTGAGAAACATATGGTAAATTTGAGCAATAGCAGGTTAATTCACCAAAAAAGGATGTACAAGGAGATGTAAGGAAAGAAGAAGGACTGAAGGCAGGCTCTTGGTAGGCTAGGCAAATTAAATTAAGCTATTCAAGGATGTTAAGTAAAGAAAAGCACCATCAGACTTGGCTGTTAGAAAGACCTCTCTGGCAGCAGCTCAGAGGACAGGGCACAAGAAAGTTTCATCATTGCATAGTTTGAAAGTCATTGCAAAGGTGGAATGACATAATACATAATATTTAGAATGTACAACTGGCATGACTATGTGATTAATTAGATTTGATAGGGAGTGTAAAGAAAAAAAGTAATAGAGAATAATCTACAGGTTTCCAGCTTGGACAACTGTGTGAATGATGATGCTATTCATAAAGACGAGAAAAAATGAGGAAGAGCAGGTCTCAGTTGATGAGTTCAGATTGGGTTCATTAGGGATAAGGTGGTTGTGAAAGATTCAAGAAATGATGCCTTGCATGACATTAGAGAAATAGCAAGGCTAAACAAATGTAATGATAGTTGAAACATAGGTATGTGGATATGATTGTGAAGGGGGAGTATAGAATCAAGGACAACATCAGGACACACCTGTATTGAAGAGCCCATAAAAGAACTGTGGGGACTAGTGAGGCAGGAAGAAAACCAGTTACTAGAAAGGGGAAAATATCATAAAACAAGGAAAGTCCTTGTTTTGTGATATTTTAATGTTAAGTAGTAAAATTAAAAATGAAATTGGCTTTGTAAATTAGATTTTTGGTGACCATGTTAAATAACATGCATTCAAAATGCATTTAATGAACACCTTACCTACCCCGAGGCACTCTCATCATGAAGCTTACTCTCTCAGCAATAAACAATA
>PVJN01061072.1:0-11393 GCA_004026805.1 Lasiurus borealis
CCGCTGGCCGGGCCGGGCCGTGCCCCTGGGCCCAGGCTGCCGGGGCTTGGCTGTCAGCCATCCGTCCCACAACTTTCTCATCCCAGCGCGGGGCCTGCTGAGTCACGTGGGTGCTGGGTTAGGGACGCTAAAAATAGCCGGCGGCTGGGCCGGAGTTATTATTAGGCTGGGACAGAGCCCCTCCTCCGGGACACCCCCCACCTCTCTCCGAGCCCCTGGAAGAACAAGGAACTTGGCTGGGGCGGAGGGGCTGTCGGCAGCGCCCGACCTGATCGCTTAAGCAGACCCCTCGCTCCTGGGGGGCCCCAGCTGGAGTCCCTCTGCCCCACTTCCTCCCACCGTGCCCTCTTCTGCCGCTGCTTCCCACAGCGCCTGCGGGGGCTCCTGGCCCCACCGCAGTATCCCCTGGGGAACCCGCCCTGTGGGTGCGAGATGGGAGCGTGGCCCCTCGTTCATAAATGATTGAGACATTTCGAGAGAAGCCGGGGCACCTCTGAGCACAGTGTCCAGTGCAACTGCCCAGGCCACACCCAGGAAGCCAGCCTGGTCACTTTTGTTATCCAAGGAGAGAGAGCACAGCCACAGGGCCTGCGGGAGCTGGAGCTGCATCGGGGGGCGGGGGTCCCCAAACCCCCAGGCCTGTCTGTCTCCCTGGGGAAAACACCCATAGGCCAGCACTTTTCTCTGTGGCATCCGGAGCCACGCCAGCTATTCCCATGATGGTCACGGACCTCGGAGGGTCCTCTGTGAAGGAGCAAGTGGCCCCCACATGCAGCTCTTCCAGAGCCAGACCCCAAGAAAGGGATGTGCTCTGAGGCCCCAGGAAGGGTGAGCCCCAAACACCTGGGGACACGCAGCCATGATCAGAGGGGCTGGGACACCGGTCGGTCGTGGCCAAGAACAAGTCCATCCACCCAGGGTTCTGAGCTGCCGTGACATGGCATGGAAGCTGCTGATGCCACGTGCCGGTGCAGTGGTTCTCAACCTGTGGGTCGCGACCCCTTTGGGGGTCAAACAACATTTTTACAGGGGTCGCCTAAGACCATTGGAAAACACAGATATGATTCATAACAGTTGCAAAATTACAGCGATGAAATAGCAACGGAAATAATTTTATGGTTGGGAGTCACCACAACATGAGGAGCTGTCTTAAAGGGTCGCGGCCTTAGGAAGGTTGAGAACCACTGTGCTGGTGGCAGCCACGTGCTAACGTTGTCCCACTTGCCCTGAACTTGCCAGGAGGTGATGGACCAGGAAGCCGTCCACCCAGCAGTGACCACTGTGTCCCTGGAGCAGATGACATTGAGGCCTCTGTGGGTGCTCTACAAAGGGTCCACTCCCCATGGGAGGCCACAGGCCAACGGTCAGGCCCAAACTGGAGGGAACTGGTGCCTACGGTGGGAAGATCCCCCCCGCCCCCCCGGCCTGGGAGCACGTGACCAGCTGCTGCAGGAGCCAGCGGGGACCCTGCCTGCTCGGCGCGCCCCGTCCGGTGCGACTGTTCGGTCCCGCACCTGCGGGAGCCCTTGGGGAACCAGAGAGGGACCCTCTGCGTGGCGAGCACCCGGCCCTGCTTGTCAGCAGGAGCTGAAGAAGCCTCAGCCTGACTGAAGGGCTGTGTCAGGGTGGCCTTCTGGGGGCCCAGCTGTGGACAGCGTGTCAGGAGGGTCCTGTGATGTAGTGTTTTCAGGACATTTGCCAAGGTCTCCATGGGGAGAGGGCAGGGGGAGGCCGTATCCTCAGCCCTTGGTCTGTGTCTAGGTGTCTAGCTGGGGACCCTGGAGGCCCGGGGGGAAGGGGGGACTCAGGATGCAGACTGCGAGGTGGGTGCTGAGTTCATGACCCCTCTGCCGGCCCCTTCCCAGCCTGGGGCTGAGGCGATAAGAATGGGCCCAACCCGGCAGCAAAAGCTGGTCCTGAGCGGCTGGCCAGATGGGGGGGCAGGCAGGAGGGGGACCCCTCATGGCTTCCTGGCACTGTAGTCCCCCCTCTCCCCCCACCTCATGCTGGGGCCTGGGACGGGGAGATGGAGCAGCGTTCAGGGTGCTCATAAATGGCCCCCAGCCTGCCCTGCGGGTCGGCAGGAGATGAAAGAAGCCTGTCTACTGAAGGGCTGGCATCAGGGGTGGCCTTCTGAGGGACCAGCTGGGCCTTCAGACATAAGCCTCTTGGGGGTGATCCTTTGGGCCAGCAGCCTGGCTGGGGGTTATTGAGAGCTGGGGCCCTTTATGAGCACCCTGAATGCTGCTCCATCTCCCCGTCCCAGGCTCCAACATGAGGAGAGGAGGTGGGGGACTACAGTGCCAGGAAGTCATGAAGGGTCCCCCACTTGCCTGCCCCCCAATCTGGCCAGCGTGTTCCTCCCTCAGTGGGGAATTTCACTTCGTCCTGGCCACTGCCGACACCTCCAGGCCGGCAGTTCGGGGGCAGCGAAATGCGAGGGTGTCCGGGCCCCCACGAGGCCTGGGCCCTAGAGGCAATCGTGGGGGCAGGCAGACTAGGATGACCAGGACAGTGCTGTCCTCAAGTCTCCGAGTCCCAGGCCCCTGTGGGGGGGGCCTGCTGGGACACCCCAGCTCCGCCTGTGCGCCCGGGGCCAGATGGACGAGCTGCCGGAGGCCTGGCTGTGGGCTCTGCCTGCGAGGATCCCGGCTGCTGGGCCCGGCGGCCAGCCTCTCCATCCCCTCACGCCGGGAGATGGCATGTTCCTGAGACTTCTCACTTCACAGCTGTTTTTACTTTTAAAGCCCGGGCCTGAAATAGCCTGGAGCGGGGCCTTCTGGTTTGCTTCTCCGAGGTCAGCGGCGGTTGGCTCCGCACCCTCAGCCCCGGGCGCGGGGAGGCGGGCGGGTGGGCGGCCCGGCCAGAAAGCACAGCTTTTATGCGATGCGTCACGATGCTTTTTACATGTTGAAAGTCTAGCAAAGGCCGGGCTGGTTCCGTGGAGTTCCTTTCCTTTCCAGTGTGCCTGGGAGCGCGTGGCGTGGAGACGCGGAGGTCTCTCTCTGCACTGACCATTTCTCTCTCCACCTTTTTCCCACAGCCGTACAACTCAGCCGGGATTGCACCCCGCACACACCCGGGGACCCCGCCCCCCCTGGAACCGGCTGTCCCTCAGACCAGTCCTGGGGACCCCATCCGCTATGGTGGCCCATTTCACAGATGGGGAAACGGAGGCTGCGAGGCGCAGCGGTTTGGGAAAGGCCTGGAAGCCACCCACCTTGGGGTGGCACGAAGTACCATGCCTCCAGAACCCGAAAAGGGAGGGCAGCAGGTTTTCCCATCAGCCCGCAGAGTCAGGCTGCCCCTGGGTGCCTCTCCTGTCCCCCTCTGCCCCCAGGACTCACTTTCCCGAGGGCAGTGTCCTGGGCCAGAGGTTCAGAAGGGAGCCCAGCAGAGTCCGGGGTGCCCCTTAGAACACGCCCCAACCTGACCAGCCCTGGGAGAGGGCCCCTAGGCTCTGTAGGTGCAGGTGACAGGTGAGGCGGTCCCTCCGGATAATGGGGAGCACCAGCCCCTCACTGAACTGGTCACAGGGAGCTCTTAGATGCCCAGGAGCCTGACTCCCCGGGCTGCCTCAGAGCACGTGACAGCCAATGTCCAGGTTAGAGCAGGAGGAACAGGCCAGACCCAAGGCCAGCTGGGGACCCCTGGGGTCTGTGCAGGCCTGACCAGATGCCCTAACGGCATCAACGGCTAGGGGCTGAGAGTCTTGCCAGGATGGCCGAGCGTCTGCAGGTTCGTGGCTCATAGGGTCCCGGGTCCTGGGCCTGTCCTCCCTCTTCTCCTCACCCCCCCTTTACCCCCTCTGGCGCCTTAGCTGGAGGCAGGAGGCTGAGGCCCTCTGTCTGGCAGGGGGGTTCTGGGACCCTCCCTTCTCTCTCCAGCTCTGGTCCTTCCCAACCCATTCAGGGGTGATGGGGCCAACCACGCGGAGACCCTTCCAGGGACTCTTTTTCCTGAGCCCCAGTGCTCCCTCCCGCTCTCTCTGTGCAATGGCGTTTCTCTCTCCACCTTCACCAGAGCAGAACTCAGCCTGGGTCTGCACCAGCACACAGCAAGCCCCCCACCACCCCCGGGAACCACTCACTGTCCCAGAACAATCCTGAGGGCCCAAGCCACTAGGGTGCCTCAAGGCTGGGAGACCGTCTTCCTCCACATCCAGCTGTTTGCTCCCCCATCTGGCTAGCATCATGGTGCTGTGGCTCCTCTCCTGCATTTTTTTCCCCAATATATTTTATTGATTTTTCACAGAGAGGAAGGGAGAAGGACAGAAAGTCAGAAACATCGATGAGAGAGAGACATCGATCAGCCGCCTCCTACACACCCCACACTGGAGATGTGCCCGCAAGCAAGGCACATGCCCCTGACCGAAATAGAACCCAGGACCTTTCAATCCGCAGGCTGACGCTCTATCCACTGAGCCAAACGGTCTCGGCTCTCCTGCATCCTTGACAAGCAAGGGGGTGAACAGAGAAAGTGCTAGATGGGGGTCAGGAGTGCTGGTTCTCTCTCTCCCTTGAAATGCCAGGGACTCTTGTCTGGTTTGTTTCCTGGGTTTGGGCTGGAAAAGGCAGAAGCTGCAGCTTCTAAGCTGGCTTTGAGTTCTACATGAGTCTTTTCATGAACACAACTGTTCCACTAACTGGATCCTAGACTCCTTTTAAGGTTGAAAGGTGAGGGTACCAGCTGCTGAGTGAGTAATGGCACCATCTGCAATTCTACTGCTACATTTCGGGCAGCTTACGCCTGCCAGCCTACGTCAGCGGCGGCAGAAGGACACGGGGGGATTCAAGCAAGGCAAAAGCTAGCGGAAATGGTGCAAGTGAGGTGCCGGCTCCTGCCACCTTCCTTACCGGCTGCAGGACTGCCAGCTGGGCATTTCTCTTAAAGAATTGCTTAAGCCCGGTTGGCATGGCTCAGGGGTTGAGCATCGACCTATGAACCAGGAGGTCGAGGTTCTGTTCCTAGTCAGGGCACAGGCCCGGGTTGTGGCCTTAGTCCCCAGTGTGGGGCCTGCAGGAGGCAGCCGATCAATAATTCTCATTCATCGTTGATGTTTCTATCTCTCTCTCCCTCTCCCTTCCTCTCTCAAATCAATAACAAGTTGCTTGATATGGTTTATTCCTGAAAATATGTCAATGAAAAATTATGATGGGTCAAGTAAAATAGTTTACTTGATTTATACTTCAAGTAGGAGTTAATGAAATCTATTTGTGGTTTGGAAAAAAAAAACCTGTCATTATTTTCCATTCTCTGGCATATCTTAATTTAACTTTAAATAGCATTAAAATTGCCATTTCAAACCTGTTGGTGTGATTGCCCGCCTGAAAAATCCAAGAGAATGTCTAATAAGTCATTGGATGGAGAAATCTGGAAGTAATGGCTTTCAAATGTTAAATATACATGAAGGTTAGTAGCATTTCTGTTCACAAACCACACTAGTTTAAATATGTGGTGGTAGATGATCCTAATGACAGTACAAAATACTGTCAAAATACTCAATAATAACTTAAGAAGTGTGAGTGAGATTTTTAAAAAAGGCAATTGCACTGAATACACAGAAGAATTCTTGCATTCATAAAAAGGTCTGTCTTCGATATGAACATGTTTTAACTTTATCATTGAAAGGATAATAAAAACTTCCTACCAAATGAAAGAATGCTTCGTATAGTATCAGGTTACTCTTAATAGGACTAACAATGTATTTGTGGTTCATTGAAGAGACCAAAAAACACCCCACAGAAATACCTATAAGCGGAAATGAAATAATTGTTTGTTTGTTTTTTATGAATATTTCTTACTAGACTTGACTTTTCCTTAGTCGTGAACCAATGCTGAGTTAAAATATTTGGTGTGAGGAAGGGGTGCTCCTGCAAGTCAAAATTAGAATTATGCCTGAGACACTCCTGTTTTTAGGAATGAGCCTGCCTCAATAGGGTATTGCCAGCTAAAAATGAGTAAATATTTTAAATAGAAAGGTATTTTCAAACCCGTTGCCTTTGTAATAAAGGCAAGACCCCGTGTCTCCATTTACTCTAAATTTAAAAAGATAACCCACATCTGGGATGAAGCCAGCATGACATTTGGCCGCAAGTATATGGAGCTCAAGTAGTGATTTCAAAATTGCCCTCAAATGTATGAAACGCAGTCTCAGAGGTCAGAGCAATCACCAGTTCTTCTTCTTCTTCTCTCTCTCTCTCTCTCCTCTTTACTTTCTTTTCTTTTCCTTTCTGTCTCCTTTTCTTTTCTTTCTCTCATTCTCTTTCTTCTTTTCCTCCGAAAAGCCAGTTTCAAAACATAGTCAGTTCCCTTAGTCTGCACACAGGACACGTTTTCGGCCTGGTACCATCCACGGTGCACATGATGAGATAAAGAAGAGGAAAGAGCCAGGTGTCCTGCATGAGCGTGAACTTCCCAGGATCCATCAGGGCCGGCAGGGCGTGGCTGACTCCGTGTGCTGCCAAGTCCCCCCTCCCTCCAGGCAAAGGCTTCTTCTCGAGGAGGTGAGTGACTCTTGCTCCTTGACACCAGACTGAGTGCTGCTGCCACTTGTGACTGGCGGGGCCGGGGCCACCAGCTCCCGCTGCTCTCATGCCCTCCCTGCTCCTGTGCTTACTTTCGGCCCATGGAAGTGGTGCTCCTAGTCTTGGGGGCAGGCCGGCCGTGCCTCCGCTCCCCCAGTCTGCAGCCAGCCAGCCCCTGCCTCGCGCCCCCTACGACACAGCGTCTTCCTGTTCCTCTCCGCTGGCTTTCCGGCACCCTCCTTGCAGTTCCCAAGTGGAAAGTCTCAGGGAAGCATCCTGCCTCCCCTACCCCGAGCAGTGGCTGAAACTGCTCTCCGCAGACAGAGAAACCGACCCTCCACTGCCGGAGCCAGGCCTGAAACTCAGCCCCGGGCCCCGGCTTCCGTCCAGCCCTCAGAGCGCCTGGCCATCGGCATCCAGCGACCGCAGCGCGCCACCCTCTACACCACTTGCCTTAAGACAAGGGAAACCACGCGCTGACAGTCCGTGGTTAGCTGGGCCCACCAAAGCCAGCCGTAGCTAGTGGCTCAAAACAGATCCCTGAAAGACGAGTTCTAATGGCGAGAAATATGTGCTGTATGTACCAAGCAGGGAGATTTAATTCTGAATGGGCCATGCTCCAAAGAATGTAAAAATGGAATAGAAGGGTGTCTTCACCTTGAACCACTGCAACTTGGGGAGACCCTTTATGCTGAGCTCACTCCTCTCACTGCCACCGAGTCTCTGGGGGTGTCACGTGCACTTCCAGTTTGGCTCCCACCCACAGGCAAACCCGCTCCCCAGTGGCCTGGGAGCCAAGACCTGCTGGTCACACCCTGCTGTTGTGACCAACCTTCGATACCTGTGGGCTTGTTTGTTTCTTTAAAAATAATACCAGTGCCGAAACCAGTGTGGCTCAGTGGATAAAGCGTCGGCCTGTGGACCGAAAGGTCCCAGGTTCGATTCCGGTCAAGGGCACGTACCTGGGTTGCAGGTACATCCCCAGTGGGGGGCGTGCAGGAGGCGCCTGATCAATGTTTCTTTCTCATGGATGTTTCTAACTCTCTGTTTCTCTCCCTTCCTCTCTGTAAAAAAATCAATAAAATATATATTTTTTAAAAATAAAAATAATGCCAGGATATGTTTGAAGTCTTACAGAGCTGAACCGTGGACAATGGAGATGAATCCTTATAAAAGCTGATTTCCTCAATACAAGGTTGCGAGAGAGAAATTACAGCTGAGTTGAGAAGCCTTGAAAAACACTTTGGGACTGGTACCATCCACTCACAGCCACGAGAAGCCTGTGCTTAGCAGGGGTGGGGCTGGGGGAGGGGGGATTGGCAGCACCCCAAGGCGGCCCCGCCCTGCCTGCCGGGCCTGAAGGATCCTGGAAAGTTCACGCTCATGCAGGACACCTGGCTCTTTCCTCTACGTATATTTATCTCGTCATGAACGCCTTTGTCCAAGGTCCATTGCTGATTGCCAGCACGAGCAGCGCTGGGTGTTGGAGCAAGAGCGGGCACCTCCACCGTGGGCATCAGGAGAAGATCGGGGCGTTCTCGCTTTCCCTCCGAGCAAGCCCACTGGACTGGGAGCTCCAGTGGCTGGAAAGGGCGTGGCCCGCTCAGAGACACCCGGGACTTTCCTGACTTTGTCTTTGTTATTATTTGGGACTCAGTGATTCTGGACCCTACCTGCCCTTTGGACATGAAGGGTTTGCCCCTGGCTGGGACGTGTCCCTGAGCAGGGTCGGGGGCGTGGGGGGGGGGCAGGAGCGTCACCCCAGCAGGTGTCCCGTGAACAGCCCCTGCTCCCCTGAATCCTGGGACAGGCACCAGCTCCTGCCTGCATACTTTCATGTAAATAAAGTGGGCGCTGCCAACAGTCTGTTTCTGCCAGAGAGGAGTTCATTGCTTCACCCCAAAGATAGGCCCACGTGCTCCCACACCCAGCAGATGGCAGAGGCAACCGAGATGTCACCGGGAGAATCCAGAAATCACTCTGATTAACGGCACGGCCAGTGGATGGCAGGCTGGGGGACGCTGACAGTGCCAGTGGCAGAGGAGTCCAGGGTTCGAGCCCCCCCCCCCCCAGACCTGTAGGGAACTATTAGGGGCCACGTGGGCTATATGGAGCTGATGAACTGGAGGAGCTGATGGCCTAGAGGAGCTGATTAAGGACCACCCCAAAGGAGGAGCTCGGAGGAGGAGCTATGGTGGACTGAGCACCAACGTCACGTCCCTCTCCATGTCTTTAGCTCTTTTAAATGCCAGGCCATCTTGTTTCGTAGTCTTTGGTGCCAAAGTCCTGTACCTACTTGTCACATGTGTTCCCACCCAGTTTCATTTCTACGCTGTAGTAAGTGGAAATGATTTAACGGTTTTGTCCAAGGTTCATTTTTTGACACATAGCAATCCAATTAATCTTTGAACATTGATTTGTATTCCCTGACCTTGTTAAATTCACTTATAGATAGCATTTTCTGTAGATTACTTTAGAATTTTCTTTTTTTTTTTTAAATTGATTTCAGAGAGGAAGGGAGAAAGAGAAATAGAAACATCAAGGATGAGAGAGACTCATTGATCAGTTGCCTCCTGCACACCCCACACGGGCGATCGAGCCCACCACCTGGGCATGTGCCCTGACCGGGAATCCAACAGTGACCTCCTGATTCCTAGGTCAACCCTCAACCACTGAGCCACACCAGCCAGGCAGATGCCTTCGGATTTCTTATGCAGATGATCCTGTTGCTTGAAACCACAGGCTGCTCTGGTTCTTTCTTTCCAAGCTGCACGACTTCCATTTCCTTTTCTTCCTCGATTGTACAGACAGACCTTTCAGCATGGTGCTGACTCAACTCGTGAGTGATCACCGTGTCTGTCAGCCCAAACGAGACGGGAGCGGGGAAGCTGTCACGGCGCCTGTTACCAGATCCAGGACGTTCTCCTTGTTTTCAGAGTTCGGAGAGGTTTGGGTTGTCTTTTTTTTTTAAATCCCAAAAAGGATGTCACATTTTTGTCAAACGCCTTTTCCGAATCAATCGACCTGCTCACGCAGAATCGGGAGCATCCTGAGTGACAGCACCGGGGTGTCGCCCGAGAGGGGAATGCGAGGTAGCTGTCAGGTGGCTGCTGCCGGGCCTTCGACCGCTTCGGGGGAGTTTTTAGTCGGACCGGAACACACTTGCGTAGGGATGTGAGGTTTACAGGAAGAGAGGGGCCAGCACGTGATGAGAGGGCCCAGCGCGGGCTGAATATCAGCAGAATCGTCACAGCGCGTTTGCGTGGGGTGACACGAGGCGTGGCTGCTCCTGCCTGTCCCGCTCTGGGTGCTGCCCTCTCGTTTCCAAAGCTTCTCTGACGAGCACGTGACTTCTATCAGGAAATGCCCAGTCCGTGGGCGCAAGGCCACCTCATCAGAGTGACCCTCGCGCGTTTCCTGGCCTGTTCTCTTGCTGGAATCTCAGCTTCCTGAGGACACACACACTCACCATCCGCCCTGGTGCTCAGAATAGTGCATGGCTCAGAGAGGCTGCTCTTGAACGAATGAATGAATCAAGGAGCGACTGGATGGAGGGCAGTTTCAGCGGCCCGGTGCTGTGGGTGACCAGTGGGCTTGGAGTCTGGCTGGGTTCTGTCCTTGGTTGTGTAGCTACTGGCTGTGGAAAGTCGGTCAGCTTTTAAATCCCAAAGCCTCTGGTTTCTTATCTATATAACACCCATCCCTCCTCCGACGGCTGGAGGAGTAGGAATGACTTCTGGTTGGGTCCTGCAAAGTGATACCCTCATAGTAAGCAGGGACCAGGGAAGGAACCTGCAACCCCGGTACGTGGCCCCGACTGGGAATCAGACCCGAGACCCTTTAGTATGCGGGCCGACCCTCCAACCACGGAGAAACTCTGGCCAGGGCAATTGGTCGCTGTCTTACACTGAGCCGTGGCGTGCGGCCCCTTTAAAGCAAGGTGCAGCATAGGCTTGTTTCCTAAAAGACTGGGGCCCATCTCCCTCCTGGGAGCCCGGAGAGCACTGGCTGAGCAGGCTGGGCTGGAGCTGGCTGGCTCCTTCTGAGGAATCCGTGTCACCGCGTTGGCTGCCTCCACCTCCCCTCCTCTGCCCTCCCACACTGAGGGGTGGGGGCCAGGTGCCAGCGGGGGGCAGGGCTTTGCAAAGCCTATTATTGGTATTATTTTGGCAAAGGCAATACACGAAGGTGAAGAAGGGCCTTAGAGGACAAGGGAGCCACCGTACCCGGGACCGTGTGACCGTGGCTTTTCACGTGGACGGTGTCGGCGCCCAGTGTCTCTCTGAAAGTCAGGGAGCCCAGCCCGGCAGAGTGACGGTCCCCCGTGTCCCCACTTCATGCACATTGAGCATCTCTTCATGGTGGGCTCTACCAGACTGCAGAGGCCCCGCTCTCAGGCTGCCCGTGTTTCCAGAGTGAGAGGGGGGTGGGAGGGAAGCTTCTGGGTGCAGTGGTGGCTGTGGAAGTCTGATGGAGGAAGGGCCTTGGAGGGGCCCAGGGCCCACAGCTCCCACCCACAGTTCACAGCTCGTGGGTGTAGGGGAGGGAGGGTGGGGGCTGGAGCCTGCTGGGTTTGACATGCCCTGCCCAGGGGAGCTGCTAGGCAGGCGCCCGGGGAGAGTCTCAGGGGTGGGCCCAGCGAAGTTGGCCAGTGAGACGTGCGCATAAGCAAGGAGGAACCGGGTCACTCACCCAGGAACCCAGGACTTGGGATGGGGCGCCGGCAGGAGCCAGAAAAAGAGGCGGAGTAGGGTGGTGGGCAGTGAGGGGGTGCCAATGGCATGCTCTCCAGGGCAGACCCCATTTCCTGCAGGGAGCAGATGTGTCAGCCATTTGGAAAGTCAGGGGAGAGGGGGTGTGGGAATG
>PVJN01061073.1:0-11392 GCA_004026805.1 Lasiurus borealis
GGTGATCTCATCTTTGGGGAGGAATTCAGTTTTTTCTCAACTAACAGAAGAGGAAGTGGTGCCGCTGGAGGAAAGACAGGACGGTGGATAGGATCTGCGTAAACACTGCTTGACCTGCTGCTGCCTGCCTGCCCCGAGAAATAAATAGGACGCGTCGCTTTTCCAAACTGCAAGACATATTGCTCTCTCCTGTTTGGGGGGGATTGGGGAGGGGGGTTCAGGGAGCGGGGAGAGGAGCAAAGTGGGGCTGTATGGTAAATAGTATATTAGATGTATCTCAGTGCATTTGGACAAAGTAAAGCCTGCGCGTTTGGGACAGACAGCCTGCACTGGGAATATTCTAGGTCAGATACTTATCTCAATACGAGCTTCCAAACTGGGAGACATACGCAGATAGAGACGATTTTACCCCACACACGTCGGCGTTCCAATAAAATGCAGGTTTCCTATCTGTTCCTGTACCTAACACATCCTGGATGCTTTTCCAAATCAGCTCAGAAACATTTTGTAAGCATCACACAGTCTGGTCAGGACAAGGTCTCCTTCCAAACAGATAATAATGTACAAAACTAAGAATTCTCCACCAAAAGTTTGTATTTTTTTAAGGCTATAGGAAGAGAAAATGTTTTGCCTCTAATAGCGTGTTTCCTTATAATAAATATTTTTCTTAAGTCCTATTTAAAAAAAACAGATTTTTTTTATATAAGCAAATGCACTTGGAATAGATACCAGCTATTTATAGCAAAGAAATAACTGCTACTTTATAGAGAATGGAAGAGCTATACAATGTTGATATAATTCATCTCTACTGCTGACCAACCTTTTGTATCATAAGTCTGCATGATATAAATAATATAAAATCTTTAAAATCAAAATAAATTCACTCAGATACTTAAGCGTGTGTTAAATTCACTAAATCAGAACTTGACTCTTTCTCCCAACCCTCAGATTTTCCAGGTCTATAGAAAGCGAAACACTGAAATAGAACAACCCCATTTAAATTCAGAATATAAAAGTGACAGACATGATTTGTCCTCCCTCCACCCCCCACCCCCACAGAAGAAAGCAATTTCCCTACCCTGTATTTAGCCATATCTGAGATTCGGGCCTGATCCCTTTTATTTGTGGTCGAAATGCGTACAAGTTTCTAGATGGGAACTCCCATAGCAAAAACTGCGCCTGAGAAATCTGTATAAAAGCAGGTAGTAAAAGCTTAATTACCAGTAGCATTATGCTGTCTATATTGTTAAATGTGAACTCTGCAATTAAGATGTAAATTTGGTTGTGAGCAGTGAATTAAAAGAGCTTCGAGATGTGGAAGAAAACCCAAGCATTCTGCAGACACCCGGAAAAAAAAAAGAAAAAGAAAAAGAATTGTCTCTTCCGTCTAAAATGAGACATGTAATAATTTCATAATAAAAAAGAATAAAAAGACATTTGTAAAGGAAACATTTTTTTTAAAATACAATATAAGGATGATAGGAGCTAATAGTGCATGAGAAATACAGTGTTAAATATATCTCGGATTCAAAGATGACTCTCTTGATTTCTGAATAAACTATGATCCTTGGTGCATATTTTTAAAAGAGATGCAAAAAAAAGTTTCCCTCTTATTTTGACCAGAGACCTTTTTTTAAAAAAAACAAAACACACACACAATAAAAATAATTTCATGCACTCAGCGCATTCAGAGTTTGCACCTGTGCAGAATCCTGCCCTGTGGTCCGGTGCTCTGCATTGCCTGCTGTGACCGGTTTTTTAAGGACAAGACTGGTAGTCGATTGTTTACCGATGGGCCTTAAGTCACCAGGGTGCATAGGAGTTATCTTTTCTTCCCCAGACTTTCCTGATTCCCTTTGGATACTTATGTGACATGAGGCTATGTTTTTACACATATTTAGACTCCGATCCACGTGGACACCTTTTTTTCCCCGTGCTCACAGAGATCTGTGTCCCAGCATCCACAGCGGAGTCCCCACTGAGCTTTCAGTGAACATATGTCATCCACGCGAGGGGCCGTGCACACCAGGGTACGCCTGCTTTCCCCTTGGGGCCACTGTGTCACCCCTGCAAGTCCAGGGCCTGAGATTACCCCTCCTGTCCGGAATCCAGCTCAATCCATTTCCATCTTAAAAATAATATCCATGGCCCTCAACTTGCCAGCCAGCCTCCGGGATATTTGATAAACACACAGCTTAGTCATCTCCAGCATCTCCCCTCCTCACAGATTTCTCCCCTTGGAGGAGGAAAGAGGGGGTCATCACAGGAAATAAACCAGCAATATTGAGGGTAAACCTTGAAGAATCTCAGCTCAAAGGATTTTGGGGGGTATGCAGGGGAGGGGGGAGCAATACCAAACAGATAAACAGCTGAGAAGGAACACATATGGCTACGCAGTCCATACACTTCACAATCTTGCCACCAGGAGTCCACCCAAAGCAGGCTACGAGGCCCAAACAAAAGGACCTCTTAGGGCTGGCTCACAAAGAATATTAATAAATTAGTGCAGATCAGGCCGGTATGCCTCTCGCCCGGGTCCACGCACAGTGTCAACCACTTCCGGAAACAACGCGGTCACAGATACCCACAGACTTCACCCTCAGACCCGTGCTGACCCCCAGACACCACGCAGCAAACACACTTCATTTCCCTTTGAAACAAACCAACAACAACAAAAAAAAAACACCCCAAAACAGAACACCAACGAGCAGAAGGCAGGTTCCCATTGTCTGTACCGGAACTTGTACTGGATTTGAATCAGAAACATTTCCTGAGACATCCCAGCAGCGTGTTCTCGCCCTGCTAACGGGACAAGAAAGTGCTGGGCCAGGCCAATGACTGCAGGAGAATGGCTATTTTAGGTGCTCGCCTCCCTCTGCTGAAAATTAACATCTGTTTTAAGATGTTTATAGTGGCCACATTCTTTGGGGAGCCCATTCTGATTCTGTATGGCGCGTTTAGCGTGGGTTAAATATTTAAAACCCCGCAGAGGCGCGACAGATCGAGATTGGCCACCGCCTCGCAGTCTGGCCACCTTTGCTGGCCTGTCCTCAAGATCGGACACCTTAGAAAAGCGATTTCACTTCCGGCACCACCTCCCCTGCTGTCTTGGATGCACCGTGTGTAATGCAATCACTACAGAGAGCAACCCAAGACTATTCCGAATGGCCATCTTCAACTCCAAAAGAAACCCTCAGCCCCTGGACAAAGGACCGTGAAGGACTGGCTGGAGAACTAACCCACATGCTCCCTCCTGCCCCCACGTGGGCTGAGTGGCCTTGAGCGGGTCACCTCCCTGATCTGTCCCTTCTTCCTCACGGGCACCTGGGATGTGTGCGATGCTGCAAACCGGCTTAGGCACACACCTTTCCCACTGAGAACAGAGAGAACGCACCTTTCCCACTGGGACCCGGGAGACTTTTTGTGAAGTCAGTTTGGCTGCTTTCCGATCACCACCAAACCCCTCTCAATTCATCAGAGCTCATTTTCCTCTGCTTTTCATTTGGAGGGCACAGGCTTTGATATTGAAATTATCGTGTGGATTGGCAAGAAGCAATCACCTTTTCTGCAACCAACAGCCTCCACAGACGCACTAATCAAATCCTTTCCTTCTGACAAACTTTGGGTTCTGTAAATCCACACCATTCCCAAATTATTGAGTCTGTGTAACAAACAAACAAACCAACAACCCATCTATTCTCTGGAGGGTCCTTGCATCACCTCCTTAACAAAACAAACCCCTTCCTGAGTGTTTGGGAAAGGGGGAAAGAAAAGCAAAAACAAAATCAAAGGAAGACAGCGAAACTAATCGAGGTTTCTGTTTAATTAACTCATAGACTAATTTCACTTTCTTTTTGCCGCGCTAATAACAGGACACGGGGAAATGCCAGTAAAAATGAAATTATAAACTGCAGTAGCTCCAGTGGGCAAAGCTGGCTTTAGTTCTGTTGTCTTCCAAACAGACTCACGGGGGCAAAACACCCAATGCAGGTGAGAGCATCCTACAAGCTTCCTACAATCCGCATGGCATGTATTTACGGAGCAGCCGTTCACATTTTGAGATTACACATTAATACACGAGTTGCAGTTGTACTCTTTCCTGAATGTTAAGCACCGCGAGCTAAATTGCAGAAAACATTCAAGGTCAATGTCCCGTTTTAGACCTTTTCAGGCAGCTGTAATATTATGATAATCAAGCTTAAAATATTCCTATAGAAAGAGTAAATTAGCCTTTTCACTTGAGAGATGATTATGATAAACAATAAACCTACGAGAGGACAAAATCCCTATTTTTAAAAGCCATAAATTGTTGACTCAATCATGTGTGTGATCGTCTTGTCCAAAAAGAAAGGGCGGCTGAACTGGGAGAGGAAGGGGGAGGGGAGTGGAGACAGAGAAGGAGGGGGCAGGGAACACCAATGACAGATTTCAAACTAAGCCACACTTGCTCCGATACCAGAAAAATGACCAAATTATCCACATTGCCCATCCATTTAACATATACCATTTCTGAAGCATACACACACACACACACACACATATATAAAACATGAAACATAAAAAAGCACAAAGTATTTTTATTCCTGCTGTATATAAATTTTCAACATTATCTGAAAGTTCTCTCTTCCTTTAACCCTTTTGCCCAAATTTTCAAAGGACTAGTAAAAAAAATAGTAAACTATTTAGCAGCATCTGGTGTTTACATAAACAGGCTTAAAGAGGTTATTACATGTTTAAAATAATATATATACATGTACATATATATGTGTATATGTGTGTGTGTGTGTGTGTGTGTGTGTGTGTGTATATATATATATATATATATATATATGTATTGATTGATTTCAGGGAGAAAGGGAGAAGGAAAGAGAGACAGAAACATCAATGATGAGAATCGTTGATTGGCTGCCTCTAGCACACCCCCACTGGAGATTGGGCCTGCAACCCTGGCATGCACCCTGACTTGGAATGGAACTGTGACTTCCTGGTTCATAGGTCAAAGCCCAACCATTGAGCCACACCACCTGGGCAACATGTGTTTTTGTTTATTTTTAAGGTTAGAACTTTCTGACACACTTCTAAGGTTCTTTTTTTTGTAAATGCATCCATTTGAAAGAAACCTGCTGAACTGGGACTTAATTAGAGGTGGGTGTGTCAGTCATGCCCAGCAGAAGGGAGGAGACCAGAACACCTGACAGTAGGAGGGTGGTGACATGCTTTGGGCTCAGAGGGGGCTTTGGCTGAGAGTCACTTCCCGACTTGATGCCTCAGTTTCCTCCTCTATTTAATGGGAACAACAACCATAATCATCTTATAAAACTGTTACGGGGTTTCCTGGAGTTTAGCATAGTCTCTGGTCCTAGTTGGAAGAACCACGTGACCCTGTGGCCACAGGCATTGTCACTGATGCCCGTTGTCCTAACCCTAGGAATGTACAGTATTTCCTCCTTTTCCTCTCAAAGATCTGAGTCTGGATAAAAAATGCCAAGGTCATCCTACACATAAGGAGCTTTCTGTAAATATTAGCCATATCATTTATAAATCTATTTTTAATATATTTTTTATTGATTTGAGAGAGGGAGAAAGAGAGAGAAACTTCTAGCCTGCAACCTGGGCATGTGCTCTGACAAGGAATCAAACCGTGACCTCCCGGTTCATAGGTCCATGTTCAACCACTGAGCCATGCTATCCAGCCAAGCAAAGATAAGATGACTTTAAAAAAGAGAAGAGAGAATCAGGCCTGCTAGATACTCTAGCACTTAACATCCACTGATTCTCTTATTTATTTATTCCACTGAATACTGAGTACTTTTAGAAAAAAGGTGCATGTCTCCTTTTACAGGAGAAGAAGAAGGGAATTAATCAGCAGAAAAAGACAAAGGTCTTGCATGCAGGCCACTGTCTACCTCTGCTCACTGCCTGTAATGCTTTAACCAAGTCCTGCCTGTTCAAGCCCCTGGTTTCATCCCATGAGCCAGACTCTGATGAGAACACATCACATCAGGGAGAGACCCGGAAATTTTCTGGAAAAAATAAATCACACTTTGGGAGAAAAAAAAAAAAAAAAAGAGTGAGACAGAGAATTCCTTTGCCGCTGCCCTGGGAGATTAAAATAACAGAGGGTGACGGGGAAGGAAGAGGCGCCTGGGGACACTCCCAGACACCGGCTCCCAGAGGTTCCTTATCTCACCTGGAGTCTGTCTCTAAGGGCTCAGCTATTTGTATCCCGAGCTTCCTCCAATCCAGCCCGGTCTGCGGAAAGCGAACAACATCATCCAAGCCCCCGAGTTTCTCTAGGGCTCCCCGATCGCCTTGAGTTAGAAAACTGAGTCAAGAAAAAGATATTTTCTTCCTTTCTTTTAATTTCTTTTTTTTAATATATTTTATTGATTTTTTACAGAGAGGAAGGGAGAGAGATAGAAAGTCAGAAACATCAATGAGAGAGAGACATCGATCAGCCGCCTCCTGCACGCCCCACAGTGGAGATGTGCCCGCAAGCAAGGTACATGCCCCCAACCGGAATCGAACCCGTGACCTTTCAGTCCGCAGGCCGACGCTCTATCCACTGAGCCAAACCAGTCTAGGCAAGAAAAGGATATTTTAATCTGTGAGAAAGGAAGCAGGTTGATTCATCTTCCAATAAAGTCAGGCCAGAGTTCCTGACGGGTATGGCTCAGTGGTTGAGCATCAAATTACGAACCAGGAGGTCACAGTTTGATTCCCAATCAGGACACAGGAGGGATTTAATGATCAGTCCCCACTGAGGGGTGCACAGGAGGCAATTGATCAATGATCCTCTCTCATGGATGTTTCCATTTCTTTCTCCCTCTCCTTTCCTGTCTGAAATCAATAAAAATACATTAAAAAAAATAAATGAGAACTCTAAAAAATAGGTAACACTTAACAAAAGAGTATGATTTTGCAAACTTTAGAGTTTTTTAAATCAGCTGTTTAGAAAATTTTAAAATTATAATTAATACATAGAATATCTAATATTTTTGCAACACTTCAATTTTAACAAAGTAGTTTCACACGTGTATCTTGCGTTCCTCTCAACAACACTGTGGCAGGTCAAAGCTATATTATTATTATCATCCCCATTATATAGATGACAAAACTGAGGTCCCATCAAAAGAGTTTACTGGAGGGACCAAAGACAATAGGCTATGATGCATAAAGTCAGGACCTAAATGTCTTGGTTTTTCAATTCTCCATCGCTTGCATTCCCCATCTCAAGCTGTTCCCCAGACATCTTTTTGTATCCTCTCTCAAAGATACCCAACAAGCACAGAAAAGCACTTCCTGGTATGCATTCTTGCACACCCAAAATTGTTCTGGTTTAGGAAATTGGAACAAAATCGCATCTGACCATTATACACCCGTTTCTTCCTTTCATCTACAGAAATGTTCACCTTTAGGATGTCTGCTCCAGTCAGACCTTTGTAAGTCTCGTGGGGAAAATACAGTGGTACCTTGTGATACGAGTTTAATTTGTTCCGTAACCTTGAGGCGTGGGAAACTATGAGATGCTCGAGTCCAGGTAAACTGGTGGGTCGTGTGCAGTCGGCCAATCCGCGCGATTACTCCTATCTCAAATGTTGCTCGTATTTCAAAGCAAAAATCGCTCCCTCGTGGCTCGTATCTCAAAAATCTCGTATGTTAGGGCACTCGTATCTTGAGGTACCACTGTACCTACAAGTGAGAACTTGAAATACACCACACGAACAGGCCTCTATGTCCCTTCTCTGTGACAGATTTCTCTGTGGGAGAGACTTGGTGCAGCGCTCACAGCTCAGTTTCCTTCCCCCAAGTGTCACAGCAAAGCCACCGAAGTCTAATCCTCAGGTATCCGAGCCAAGGAACAAAGAGCCCCGAGGAGGCCCCAAACCATCCTTCATCGGGACAGAGGCAATGATCATTTTTAAAAATTTAAATTAAATTTTAAATTCGCCCTATTGGCCTGGAATGTGTCCAAGACTTCTTCATTAATAAAAAAAAAGAAAGAAGAACTATGATCGACTCGGCTAATGTAGCAGCTTCATCACCCCCGTGTTCCCTTCAGAATTCTCCCGTTCCATCGTTCTCATCTTTCCAGAAGGCTGGGGGAGGGGCCTGTGTGGCTCAGGGCAGGTGCTCTGGGGCCTGGGTGTGTGATGGCAAGGATCTGGGAAGGAAACACGGCCACAATTGGTGCTCTCGATTGGCAAGGATGATTAAGTGAGACAATGTATGCTGTAATGGGCTCTGTCTGTGGTCAGACTTTTCCAGTCTGGCCCCACCAATGGCCTCGTTCCCATCGATTGAGCAGTTAGTCCTATTCCATTATTCAATCCCTGTCAATGCGTTGAGAGTGTAAAGGTAAACATTTTTTTTATTTTTTTGCCACACTTAATTCATGGCTCTTATGGCAGGGTGGGGGGAGTTACATTTCATAAATAGACCCTCGAGTGTTGCAAAGAAAGGGCTTCTTTTCTTGAATTCTGGCTGTAATGTTTAGCAACACAATCTATAGAACGGCCTTCCAGTATTCATTTCTTTTAAAATATTTTTTTAATATATTTTATGGATTTTTTACAGAGAGGAAGGTAGAGGGATAGAGAGTTAGAAACATCAATGAGAGAGAGACATGGATCAGCTGCCTCCTGCATGCCCCCTACTAGGGATGTGGCCGCAACCAGGATACATGCCCTGACCAGAATCGAACCTGGGACCTTTCAGTTAGCAGGCCGACACTCTATCCACTGAGCCAAACCGATTTCGGCTAAAAAATATTTTTTATTGATTTCAGAATGAAAGGGAGAAAGAGAGGGAGAGGGAAACATCAATGATGAGAGAGAAACATTGACTGGCTGCTTCCTGTACGCCCCCCACTGGGGATTGAGCCTACAACCTAGGTGCAACCTAGGCACGTGCCCTGACCTGGAACCGAACCGTGACCTCCTGGCTCATAGCTCAATCACTGAGCCACGTCACCGGGGCAACCCCTCCCAGTATTTCCAGGTGATTGAAATCTCCTCCATGAGCCTCCTCTATGGGACCTCAGTGGAGATCAAGGGCTCTCTCCTGTGTCCCATAATGCCTTGCACTAACTGGTCTACCTGCTTTGTACAAGGAACCTTGGACTATGTCTGTTCACTCTGCCTTTAGTAAACACCCCGATGGCCTGTAATCAGCAGACTGTGCCCAGTGCTGTCATCTGGACATTCAGGCTCTTGATCAATATGGGCCAAGAAATTGATGACTTGGATCCCTTCCCACTCCCCCCCCCCAAAAAAAATGGATACATCCGCGCTATCTGCTTATTTTGCAAATGAGTTTCAATATTTTTCTGGAGAATCCTGTCAGTATCTCTATGAAGCTATTACAATCACTTTTTCAAAATGAACAGCTCTTCCTGAAACTGTCTTTTGACTTGAGAGGGAAGATGTGTTGTCATGGCCGGCTCCCTTCCACCCAGTGGATACGAATGAAACGTTCACTACACTGTTCAGTCTTCCTTTGGTTGCAAACCCCTGCCCTCTCCCCACCCCTCTGCCTGGAAGAACCTCTAGAGCAGCGGTTCTCAACCTGTGGGTCGCGACCCCTTTAGGGGTAGAACGACCCTTTCACAGGGGTCGCCTAAGACCATGGGAAAATGCAGATATTTACATCACGATGCATAACAGTAGCAACATTTCATGGTTGGGGGTCACCACCGCATGAGAAACTGTATGCAAGGGTCACAGCCTTAGGAAGGTTGAGAACCATTGCTTTAGAACAATTGTTTACTGGTTTTGAGTATGTAAAATCATATTTGCCAATGAATCTTACGAAATCACCAACTGCAGACAAAGCTGAGGAGCAGAGGAAAAGGATAAAATTAAGCTGGGGGGCTGGAAATGGGATATGGGGGCCTCGGCTTTGCCATGTGTTGTGAGTCTGAGAAGCCGCACTGTCGTGGACCCATCAGTGTGTGACATTTCACTAGAGGATGTGCAGTGCTGCCAAGCACCCAGGTGAACAGTGACCCACGAGGTCACTGAGGTGCTGGGTGTCCTTGAAAGTGAGCTCTAGGCCTGGCTGGTG
Organism: Lasiurus borealis; assembly: GCA_004026805.1. NCBI lineage: Eukaryota > Metazoa > Chordata > Mammalia > Chiroptera > Vespertilionidae > Lasiurus > Lasiurus borealis. Next base: position 10,066 of record PVJN01061073.1, read on the forward strand.
TGGCTCAGTGGGTTGAGCATCATCCCATGGACCAAGAAGTGCCAGTTCGATTCCTGATCAGGGCACATGCCCATGCCCTGATTTTGTGGGCTCAGTCCCCAGTAGGAGGTGTGCAGGAGGCAGCTGGTCAACATTTCTCTGTCTCATCAATGTTTCTTTCTCTCCCTCTCCCTTCCTCACTCTCTAAAAAGAAAAAAAATCAATAGAAACATATTTTTGAAAACTACAAGTGTGCTCTCACCCTGTGCTTCAGAATAAGAACAGATGTGGCATATTTTGACACAATATTAACTCGATACTGTAAACAACAGAATTGAGTTGCTTTCCCTTTTCTTCCTTATATTCCCAAGCATTGAATGGTGTTATAATGAATGAGGCTAATTTTTCTAATAGATAATAATAATCAAATAGTATCAGGGTTGGGAGGGAGTAGAAGGATTGTGGAGGGTGGTTGGAAGGAAGGAATGGCAAATGCTAATGGAGATCCTAGACCTGAGAAGTAAAAAAAAAAAAAAAAAAGTGACATGCTTATACATGAAAAATTCTAGAACTTTCTAACTTTTGGCAGATTCCTGAACACACACACAAACACACACACACACACACACACACACACACACACGTCACTGTTGTCTGCCTTCCCCTGTTTCTCCCACTTAGCGACATCCCACTTCTCCTTACTCTTTAGTCCACACCCGGGGGTCAGAAGAGGCGTCTATAGGACGAAGCCTGCACCCCTCCATCCTCACGGTTAAGCACATGCTAGTGGTGGTTCCCCGCCATTTGTTGGCTCCCCATGACCATAAGCTTCTGGAGAACAAACCTGCAACCCGCTCCTCTCTCTAACTAATCCCAGCTCTCAGGACAACTGCACAAAAGATGATCTCTGAAGACTCATTAATCGGAAGTAAAAAGCGCCTGGCTGTGGGAAACAGGCAGGGATTCCCGAAAAGGCGGGAATAAGCTGTCACACCACCTGATCTCCATTTGTTTAAATCACCTTAGCACCAGGCTGTGCTGGGTGATCCTTCCCACGTTCTGCCTGGGCTTCAGGGACACAGCAGCCAGGGCCGTGGCCAGTGGGTGTCACTGGCCAGCTCTTTGGAATGTGAATGTGCGCCTCTCTGAGGATACAGGAGGGTCCCTACCAGGGTTTCCCCAAGACAAGCCTGGTGTGACCTGGAAAGTGCTCCGTGCATTCTCCATGCCACCTGGGGAAACCCCGAGGGTGCGCCAGACACCTGTGTGTTAGCAATCACCCAGGGCTTTCTAACGCGTGCTCAGGCCTGAGACACTGTCCCAACAGAAGGAGAGGGAGGGAGGGAGG
>PVJN01061074.1:0-11391 GCA_004026805.1 Lasiurus borealis
ATATCAGAAAAAAATATGAGAACCATTTATATACTTTTTAAGGAAGGTAAGCCTTTCAAAGTATAACCTTGGTAGAGTGATCAACATGATAAAGTTTGGAAAAAAGAAGAAAAAGACAACTAGCTAGAAAGAAATATTTAATACACATATAGCACTCCTAAAAATCCAGCCCAGTGGAAATGCAGGCAAAGAATATGAGCAGCATTAACAGAATAAGTGATAAACATATAAAAATGTTAATATAACTAGCAATAAGGAAATGCAAAATTTGTATGCTACCCTTTTTCACTTATCCGATTGGCAAATACCAGGAGATTGATATCCCCAGTTCAGAAGAGGGCTTTGGATGGATATTCCCAAACACTGCTGGTGGAAGAGTGGGGATTTGGATGCATGTGATTCAATCAGGGAATACTCCCAGGAGACAGGGAGTAAGATGAACAGGATAAGGCAAAGGAAGGAGCCAGGCAAGGATATGAACTCAGCTGGAGTCTGGCTCAGCCTGATCCCACAGGATCATCATACCTAGTTTGTCCCACACCTTGAGAGACACGAGACCCCAGCTTTATTGCAGTTTTATTTATCAAAACCAAGACATAAAAACAATCTGAATATCCATCAATGAATGAATAAAGCAACTGTGGCATATATATGTATATATGAAAAATGGAAGGAAATCTTGTAATATGAGACCACTTGGATGATGAACCTAGAGGACATTATGCTAAGTGAAACAAGTCAGACACAGGACAAAAAATGCATGATCCCATTTATATGAGGAATCTAAAATAGTCTAATTCATAGAAGCAGAGAGTAGAATGGTAGTTGCCAGGGGCTGGAGAAACGAGGACCTGCTGTAAGTATTGTGCTTATAGTTAACAATACCGTAGTGTGCATTTAAAAGTCGGTGAAGTGTCCCAGCTGGTGTAGCTCAGTTGTTTGAGCGCCATCCCATACACCAGGAGTAGCTGATTGAATTACCAGTCAGGGCACATGCCCTGGCTGCGGGATCAATCCCCAATAGGGGATGTGCAGGAGGCAGCTGATAGATGTTTCTCTCTCATCCATGTCTGTCTGTCTATCTGCCTGTCTGTCTCTCTCTCTCTCTCTCTTTATCTATCTATCTCTATCTCTCTGAAATCAATTAAAAACATACTTAAAAAAAATCTGTGAAGCAGGTAAGTCTCATGTTAAGTTTTGTTAACACAATACAAACAACAAAAAATTCATGAGTATCAAAAAGAAAAAAAAATAGAATTATGTTATACTGACCAAGAAAAGCCATTGAAAACTTAGTGAAAACTTTGTTTTGTGGTATGAGCTACTATAGAGCAAGAATCAGGTTGTATTTCTCTCTATAACCCTAGGATCTAGCATATAGAAGCATTTGATCATTTGTTATTAAGTTAAGCTGATATTAAAATTAAGCTGACATTAAAAAATTCCTTGCTTTTTTAATCAACTATTTTCTAGACCTGAGAATTAAGAAAAAAGAATGACAAAAACTAAAGAGTTTCTGAGACCCTGCTTTACTGGGGCGACAAAAAGCTGAGTGAAATAATTTCTTACCAAGATGTATGGTTTGCCGTCATGACCTTGAACAGTGAATCTAAAAGTGCTTCTAGCAGAGGAGAGTTCCACTAGGCACTGAGCGACAGTGCTCTGTACAAACTGAGACCTGTTTGAACAGAAATCAATTTTCACAATATGCCTCTCATAATAACTCTAAATGGCAAGATGAGCCAAAAATACCCATGGGTACCTAAAAGTCAGAGACATGTGCATGCGGGTTCTTCTATATGCCATCCCTTCCCTCACAACCTGTGCTAATGTGGATTTTAATATATTTTAATGTATTTGCTCTAGTCTTCTTAGATCCTATTCTCCAATCCTTAATACATTTCCCACACCAAACCTAACTCAATAAAAAATAGTATGTCAGCCCTGGCCAGTGTGCGCTCAGTGGTTAGAGTGTCAGCCTGAAAACTGAAGGTTCATCGGTTTGATTCTCAGTCAAGGGTGCATACTTCTGTTATAGACTCACCCCCTACCCCCAGTTGGAGTACATTTGGGAGGCAGCCAGCGGATGTAAATCTCTCACATTGATGTTTTCACTCTCTGTCTCTCTCTCCCTCCCACTGTGAAAAGCAATGAGAAATCCTCAGGTGAGAATTAACAAAACAAAAACAAAGTATGTCAGACAAGTCAATGTTCCATTTGTGCTGCACATTAAACAGTGAAAAACTAAGTTTAAAAAAGCAAGACATTTCCTCCGAAACATTAGGCAGCATTATCTATACTAATAAAAGGGTAATATGCTAATTAGACCAGATATCCTTCCAGACAAAGCCATGGTGGCAGGGCCAAGGCAGAGATGGTTAGGGGGGATCAGGCTAGCAGGGGGGAGCACTTAAGGGAATCAGGCCAGCAGGGGTGAACAGTTAGCAGGATCAGGCTGGCAGGCAGGCAAGCAGTTAGAAGCCAGCGGTCCTGGCTTGTGAGAGGGATGTCTGACTGCCAGTTTAGGATGACATCCCCTGAGGGATCCCAGATTGAATAGAGCACACGCCAAGGTGAGGGACACCCCCCGCCTTCCATGCACAAATTTTGTGCATCAGGCCTCTAGTCTACAATATTTCCATTTGGATCCCCTAAAGCAGTGGTGGGCAAACTCATTAGTCAAAAGAGCCAAATATCAACAGTACAATGAATGATATTTCTTTTGAGAGCCAAATTTTTTAAACTTAAACTTCTTCTAATGCCATTTCTTCAAAATAGACTCACCCAGGTAGTGGTATTTTGTGGAAAAGCCACACTCAAGGGGCCAAAGAGCCGCATGTGGCTCGTGAGCTGCAGTTTGCCGACCACTGCCCTAAAGTATCAGATCTTAGGTACACAAGGAAAGCATTTAAAGTTTAGGGTTATATTTATTTAGATCGCCAAAATCATTAGACATCAATAATGAACTAAAATAAAGACATATATACAATAGTTAACTTTTGTTTGCAAACTAAAACAATTCAAAGAAAAAAATGCTAATGGGCTAAGTACCACTTTAAAAAACACACACATCAGGAGACAACTATATATCAAATTTTAAGGACATTAAATTACAACCAAAATAATTATTCAAAAACCTATTGATTATTAGGTTATAAAACCTTGGGTATCTGGCATATAGAAAGAAACACAAATCTGAATTATTTATATGAGCACATTTGTCTGTGACATCATGTAAGCAGACCATAAATATATCAAGTCTTTTACGAGTGTGGTTTGATCCAACTAACCTTTCCAAATAAAGGGAAGTATAAATAAAAATGAATTCCCAATTAATCCATTGTACCTACATTTGAAATTACAGAATAAGTATAATTTGGTATTATACCTTGGTATGATGGGAAAATTTCTCTCAGATGGCAGCATAATCACCTCTGTCATATAAAACTTAATGGTTTCTAGAAAGAAAAAATAGAAAATAAAAATTCTCCCCAATATACTAATATTTTTATTGTGGGCATGTTGGTCCCAAATTATGACATTCAAACTAAATAGTCGATGCATTGGTAAAATTAAAATTCATTAAAAGTTTTTTAAAAGTGACTGAGTTTAAAAAGATAAAGCCTTGATGACTGCATGCAGATAGGCCTGATGCTTCAGACAGCTTGGTGTCACTTTAGAAGAACACATCCCAAGTGCATCTGATGTAGTAAGACTATGCTCACACATGTGGAAGATTATAAAAATGGGTCACACAACAATGGCCTATTATCTAGAAATTAGTCACTTGATTTCTGCATTTCTACAGAGTAGCTACAAACTTAGAAGTCACTGAAAAAGACTTTTTAGTCATAGTACCTGAAGCTCTCGCACAGAGACTGTGAACCTTATATTAGAATTTACCCAAAATTTCACTGAGTCTATAAAAGTACAATTCCTATCAATTCTGATTATCTGCTTACTTAGTTTACAGAAAAATTTAAACAGTAAACTAAATATCTCATAGAAATAAATATAAACACAACCATTTTGTATTATTTAAAAATCCATGAAAAAGATGTACTCACTGGCAATGAAGGAAATAGAAATTAAAATGAAATTATTTTTGCATCAAATAAATAAAATAAAATAATTTTAATGATAAGGTGCAGCACTAATGAACACAGTGGGTACACATTCACAGACTGTTGTCAGGATTGAAAATTATATATTTCTGAAAATCCACTTAGCAAAGGCCTTAAAAATGTGTATATATTTTGATATCATAAGGATTTATCTTAAAGGAATACTCATAGGTATCTCTAAAATTTATCTATAATGATGCTCATAATAGAAAAATATTGAAAAATTAAATGTCTAAAAATTAAGGGTGGATGGGTTAAATAAACAATTATACATTTGGGGACAAGAATTCTATTTAGTCATTAAAAATAATGAACCAAATAATTTTTGTTTTTATAAGATGAAATTTGTTCCTAAATTTTCTGAAAATGTTTTCAATTGCCCAATACAGAAAAAGGCAAAAAAAAAAAAATCAATACTGCTTAACAGATTATTATATATCAAGCCATAATGATGCATTTATTTTTCTTTGAAGTTCATTTTCACTTTACTATTTTAAATTCATTTTATTAAATGAAGAACTGAACCTTCTAATTTTATGAAGTGATTCTTTTTATCCCAGCTGCTGTGAAAGTAATTTAACTCCATAATTTTAATCCCACAGGTTATTAATATTGTTTTATACAGTTAATATTAATTTAGTGTCACCCACAAATTTATCTTTTTTTTTTTTTTTTTTTACCAATCCTTTTTGAATTTAGACCATCTATCTGGGATCACTTTCTGACCTATGGTCATAGTGTCACTATCATTCCATTCTCTTCAAATGTCCATTACTACCGTTCCTTTGAAGGTGATCTGTCAGTTCTCTTTGGTTGTTTCTAAGAGTTCCTCGTTCCTTTTCATTTTTCTGTAGTGTCACTGTATCTAAGTATTTGTTTTTATTTATCTTTCTTGGGCCACATATCATTAGAATTCACTGGACTTTTTGAATACGCAGATTTTTGTTCTCCATATATATTATAAAATTATCTGCAATTATCTCTTCACATATTGCCTTTGTTCCATTCTATTTCTCTTTTCGTTCTAGAAGTTTGGTTAAACATGTGTTAAATCTTCTCAGAGCATGATTTCTGTCCCTTACTCTCTCCTATATACCTTCTTGTCTCTTTGTCAGATTACAGATTTTTTTTTTGCTTCTCTATCTTCTGTTCATTAATGTTTTCTCCAAATTGAACCTAATCTGCCATTAAACTACTTACTGAATTTTACATTTCAATTATATTATTATTACTTTTAAATTTGCTTATTGATTTTAGAGAGAGGAAAGGAAAGGGGGAGAGAGAAAGAGAAATGCTGATGTGAAAGAGAAACATCTATCGGTTACCTCCTATATGCACCCTGAGCAGTGACTAAATCCACAACCTGGACATGTGCCCTGACTAGGAATGGAAATGGTGACCTTTTGGTGTACTGGACGATGCTCAACCAAATGAGTCACACCAGTGAGGACTGAATTATAATACATATATTTTTTAGTTCTATTGTGAATTTTTTTCAAATGTTAGTTTCCTTTTCCTTTTGAGATCATCAAGTTTGCCCTTTATATCGTTAAATATAGTCAGCATGGTTGTTTTAGTGTACATCTGAAAATTCCAATAAAAGAACTCTGTTTCTATTGTTTGCTCTTTTTGTTCTTACTGATGAACAAATAATGATTTACTTGTTTGCTTATTTATGTTTGGTTATATAGTGAACACTGTGCTTGACAGATTTTGTGAGAATAATATGAGTTTTACAGTGAAGATGCATTTGATTTCAATATTTTTCTATTAACTGATTTGCATTTGATTTTCCAGGCACACAATGTTATGTCTGTACAAAGCAGAATAACCAAGCTCAAGACCTGAAATATCTTAAAGTTGCAAAGAATTGATACTTGTCTGTAATTCTACAGAGCTGGTCTGCTTTTGACTCACCTTCAATGTTAAGATATGACTCTTTAGCATCTCATATTTTTTTATAGGCACTTACTATGTCCTCATCTTGTATAGTCTTTGATTTCTATCTTTATTTCTCAAAGCAACCAAAATAAAAGTTCTAATTTTAGAGAATTGGTAAATTGCAGGGAAAATGTTGCTTCAATTTTGTGCTAAACTCTTTTGAGTTTGCTTTTGTGGTAATTTCCACAAAATTTTCATTTGCCTTGCTCTGCATTCCAATTACTGCTGATATATTTTACTTTTGCCTGAATAACTATCCTGAGAATACTTTATAGGGAAGATCTGCTAGTAATACATTATTTCCATCTATTTATATAAAAATGTCCTCATTTTGCTGGGTATAGAATTACTAGTTGATAGGTGTTCCCCCTCCCTAGCATTTTGAATATGTCATTTTAGTATTTTCTCGCTGTCATTATTCCTATAAGTCAGCCTCTATTTATTCTGAAATTCCCATATGTGGTATTTTGTTTTGCTTTTGCTACTTTGAATATTATATTTGCATCTTGAGCTTTTTTAAAAAAAATATATATATATATATTATTTTGGAGAAGGGAGAGGGAGAAATAGACATAGTGATGAAAGAGAATCATCAATTGCATTTCCCACACTGGGGATCGAGCCCACAACCAAGGCATGTTCTGACTGGGAATTGAACTGTGACCTCCTGGTTCATAGGTTGATGCTCAAACACTGAGCCATACTGGCAAGGCTTTTTATTTAGGTTTTATGAGTTTGATTATAATGTGCCTGGGTGAAGTATTCTTTTTTGTTTATTCTATTTGAGATTCATTACAGTACTTGGATCTGAAAGTTAGTATTTTCCAGCAAATTTGCTAATATTTCAGCTATTTTTTTTCTATAATTATTTTCCTGACCTTTTTTTTTTCTCATCTTCTGAGACTCCAATTACACATTTATTGAAAAACTTAAGATTGTACCTCGAATCTCTGAGGTTCTACTCATTGTTTTAGACTTTTTTCTTTCTGTTCTCTGTGTTGGTTAATTTCTATTAATCTACTTCAGTGATTTTTTTTTTCTTCTGTCATCTCAAATATGTGGCTTAGCTAATACAATGATTTTACAGCTACTGTAATGGTCAGCCCTGCAATTATCAACTGGTTATTTCTTTTAAGTTCCCATTTTGTTGAGATTTGCCATTAGTTCACCCATGAGGCTTTTTAAAATTCTTTGCCATAGCCCTGGTTGCTCTGGCTCAGTGGATAGAGTGTCGGCCTGTGGGCTGAAGGGTCCCCAGGTTCGATTCCAGTGCAGGGCACATGCCTGGGCTGCAGGCTCGATCTCCAGTGTGGGACATGCAGAAAGCAGCTGATCAATGATTCTCTTTCATTATTGATGTTTCTGTCTCTCTCTCTACCTCTTCCTTCTCTCTGATACCAATAAAAAAAAATTCTTTGCCATATTTACAAGAGCTGATCAATATCTTCATCTGCTAACTCTAATATTTGTGCTTCCTCTGCATCTGTTTATTGAATTGTTTTGTTCCTTGAAAATGAATCACTCAGTTCTATCTCTTTGCCTATAATTTCTAGATGGAAGTAAGACATCATATGAAATACATTGTAGCAATTCAGGATTATTTTCTGTTCTCTTCAGGGTTGATGGTTTATAGATATAGCCCGGATTCAAACTGTAAAATATGTCTTTCCACAGTGTGTAGCCTCTTATGACTGCTCAGTTTTATTTTGTTTCGCTGGTTCACTAGAGAGTATTTACTGTATTAGAATAGTTTGGCTGTCAGCAAATTTGGGAAGAAGTTCTCCTCAAACACCTCAGGCCAGTCAGGCTCCCCCTTCTGCTGTTCAAGTTGTGTGTGGGTTGAAGAATGCAATCCAAGGTAGAGCAAATTTGCAGGTCTCCCCAAACTTTCAATTCTTACTGAACTCTCTGCATCTATGGCATGCATGCATAGATTAGCAGCAATCGGCCAGAGTTGTGCAAAGAAGGTTACATCTCAGCCCTTCTATGGCCGATGCTCCCAAATTTTTTCCCCTTTAATTTTCAGTTTCTCCCTCAACCACAATTACCACCATAAACAATAAGGCTGAGTGCTTCCTGCACAAGCTGAGGCAGGGAGCAGGGCAATCAATGCTTCCCAAGAGACAAGGGTACACATTTGCCATTCTAAGCAAAAGCAATAGCCGTTTCTCATAACTAAATCATTCTTCAAATCACTGCTTCATTTTGGTGGTCTTCCAGCGACTGTTCTTAACCATTTTCTGAACTTGTACAGTCCTGTATTTTTTTCTACAGAATGGAACTATTCTTTATAGCACTGGTTTTGAAAGTGGAGTCCTAGTAATTTACTTTCATCCCCTCACACACTCTCAACATATATTGACCCCCTAATATACTTACATATTACATCATAAAGATTTTTGGTTAAGTCAATATTCAGTGTTTACACTATGGTGATCATAATGATACAATGGCAATGTTTCCTTTCTTGTTCGATCCTCTGTTTTCCTGCAGTGCATAATTGCTTCCACATGTTTAGTTTTCCCGAGCACCTTTAGTTAATTCTTCCCATGTGATGAAGTGATTTGTCTCAAGATTATTTGTTTCGTGTGGTCAAACAACAACAACAGAAAAATATCAGTTTCACTTACAACTGAAAACGTCTTTACTGCGATCTTCTCTCCTCCTGACTCACCCAGGCTGTTATTCTCTAGGCCCGCTGCACATCCCTCATCTTGAGACGTTCTTATCTCGCTCTCCTGTGTTGGTTAATCTGTTTCCTAAAGCCCATGTCCTCTCTTTTGAGATTAAATCCCTAGTTTTGGTAATAAATATCTTATACTAGATTCCTAAGGAAAATATACCATTGTGATCTATATTTTAAAATCACGTTATTTCCAGAATTGTATTTGTTATCTTCATACTTGATTCCTGATTTGTCTGTGTATAGTATTCTGGGCTAAAAATCTTTTTTCTTCTAAATTATGAAGGCATTGCTTCATTGTCTTTTAGCTTTCAACACTGCTGTGAAGTTCTAATTCCTAATTCTTTGTCCAACTATCTCCTTTTTTCTTTCTCTGAAAACTTTCTCCATGGTGTTCAGAAATTACTGACTGACATGGCTTGGAATAGCTTCTCTGCTATTCCTCCATTAAATTATACTTGACACTTAGTGGGCCCTTTCTATTGACAAACTTAAGCCCTTGCTCTGGAAAATAGCCTTGTGATATATTTTTTGTTCTTTGAAAATTCCCTACACCCTACTGTCTCTATTATCTTTTTCTAGAATTCCCATTATCTAGATGTTTGATGTCCTAAAAGGATCAGTGCATTCATTCATTCAACAAATATTACTAGATACCCATCATGTGCCAGAAGTTCTACTAGTAAGTGCTGGGATTACATGATAAATAAGATAGACAATATTCCTATCCCCCAGAAACTTACATGATTTTTTTAAAATACTTCCTCTCCTAATTTTCAGTCTCTGTCAATTGTTTCTGATTTCTAAGTTAGCAACCTTAATTTTATCGCCCACTCTTTTGACTAGCTTTTAAAACCACTATATCTTTAATTCTATATTCTCCAAATTATGGAGGAAGTATTATTTCATTCTCCAAGGAACATTTATTATGCTTTAGAAAAGATTTTCTTCTATTTTATACATAATTTGTTTCTTCTAAGTGACTCTGCTATGCTAATTTATTTATTTGCTTTGGTCTCTTTCATGTTGGAAGTTCCCTCAAATATTTGTTCAATGTCAGCAATCCATCCATATTTAAGTGTAAGGTAATAAAATGCTAAGGGAAAGCTTTTGGCTGTAGGTATAAGGCTTGTTGATTGTAGGATATTTGAATATAAGCTCATTTTTATTGAAAGATCCCTAAGAATTGGTGTCTCCAAATCTTTTTCTCTGATTGGTACTCTTCCCATTACTTCAAGAAAGGGTTCTCCCATCTCCTCGCTTGGAAGTATAAGCAAGTTGCAAGAGGGAGGAGGAGAAATAGGAACTTCCTATATAAATTTTTATTTAATCATCCTGCTTCCAGCCCTTTGTCTCAGATGGCCTTCCCTGTTCCTGCTGCTCCCAAACTATAACCAGTTCTGAGGTTCTACAATGAATACTGGCTCACTTCTCACCCAATAACCTTCTGCAGATACTTAGGCTGTAGCTCTTCCCACAATGCCAAGTTTGTTCCCAAGGGTGTCTCTCAGCTTTATAGCTTCGAAAAAAGGTGGCCTACACCCCTTGTTTACGTCACTGCTGTGTCCTCTCTATTTCTTTTTGTTGCTGCAGATGCATTATGTTTTTAATTACTCAACATACATTTTGCCTAGACTTCAGGGAGAAGTGAAAAGCATTTAAAAAAATTACAGTGGTAGCTCGAGATATGAGTGCCGTAACATACGAGATTTTTGAGATACGAGCCGGCGAGCGAGCGATTTTTGCTTTGAAATATGAGCAACAGTTGAGATACGAGTAATCACGCGGATCGCCGGCTGCACACGACCCACCAGTTTACCGCCACTGGAGCGTCTCATAGTTTCCCACGCCTCAAGGTTACAGAAGGAATTAAACTTCGTATCTCGAGGTACCATTGTAATTCACTTTACTAACTTCAATTTTCTAAGTTGTTGCTTAAGAGGCTTGCTTTATTCTCCAAAAATAAGAGTGAAGAGGAGGACGGCATCCTCTGCTGCTGCTCCTTCTTCCTTTTCTGTTCACTCCAAGGAAGTAACTACTTAGAAGATTCCGATCATATTAACAACAATTATTCGTCTCCCACAAAGCTATCACAGCCTGTTGTAGCTGTAGACATTTTTAAACTGTATCTTTAAGTAGTATGCATTTTAATTACTGGGATTTTCATTATTATATTTCAAAGCAGTATAACACAGACTTCATATAAAATATAATTAACATTATTGGGAAGAACAAGGAGCAAAGTACAAAACTCAAAATGTATTTTCTTTCATTTCAACAGGTTCTCTCCCACAACCTCTCCCCAAAATACATCCCTGAGGAGGAGGACAGCCAAGACAAGCAACTTTTCCATCATCTTTGGCAACCAACTCTTCTGACTGAGGAACTGTGGTAAGAGAAAAATCTCCAATCTTCTTTCAGACAGACCCAACTACAAAGTTTATATAATTGCTTTAGATCTACAAAGAGGATATGAAATATTACAAATGACCTGACTTCTAAATGCTTAAAATTCAATTACCATGTAGTTAGAAAGATCAAAATACACAAAGTTCTTAGCCTACTGGATGTTAGTTGATTTCTATTTTTAAAAGTAGAAATTCTATAACATATATTAGTCATCTATCTTTCATGTATATTTCC
>PVJN01061075.1:0-11391 GCA_004026805.1 Lasiurus borealis
TTGGGACACACTCCTAGCCTCTAGGCAGGAACTAACAGAAATTAGCATGATACAGACAGTTTCGAGTAAACAACGAGTAATCAGCTCTGACCTTTCAGAGCAATTAAGGTTGGCCAGCCCTCTGGCCTTCCATTTACATCCTTTGAAGTGAGAACAATTACATCCACATAGTGAGAACAATATTTGGTCTCCAACACCCCCTGTCATTTTATTGCATATTGCAGGCTTTAATATTTTTTTCAGTTATATTATGGAAAATTTCAAACATACCCAAGAGTGGAGAGTCTGGCACTATGCACTCCCAAGTACTCATCATCCGGCCCAGCAGTTATCCGGGTTCAGCCATATTCCATTTTTTAGGCTAAGTGTGTTAAAGCACATTCCAGACCTCATGTCATCTTACCTCTGCATCCCAGATGCTCTTAGAAAATGTGCGCATTATCTCACGCAGCCACAGTGCCGATGTCGAACCTAAGAAAATTCACAGTTATCTTCTGGTGTCACCTAAGAGCTGTTTCATTTTAGGAATCACCAGGGCACTTTTAGATGCCATTTTACACTTGATTGTCTGGATCAGGATCCAAATAAGAGCAAGCATTGCATTGGGTTGTTATAAATATTATCTTTTTCCACCTGACGCAGACCCTCCCCTGCTTTTTATTCCATGCTGTGGACTTCTTGCAGAACTGTCCGTTGTCCTGTAGCTTGTCCCACATTCTGCGTTTATCTGTTCGCTTCCTGTGGTGTCTTTGAACTTCTTCCTCTGCCCTTCCCTTTTCCGTTCGGTCTCAATTGGATGCTTAAGACACTCACTGCGCTCCTCTGCTTTTTGTCCTTATCGCGTACCTTCTGTGATACTGTGAGCGCCTTAAAAGGACAGACCATGTCCCACCCAACTCTCTGCTTTCAGTACGATGCCTATCACGTGGCATGTACTGAAAAAACAGTATCTAGTTGAATCGTCTATAAAGAGTTTTGATTCCTCTTGTAAAAAATAGGAACTGGAGGTATTCTCAAAGTGAAGAAATTTATATTAGGAATTAAGTTGCCGGGAAAGTTCAATACTGTGGGTTCCTTTGTCCCATTTGGCACTCAGAACAGCCTGGTTCGGAGTAGCATGTTCTTATAGTTGAAGATTCCTACAAATTGGAACATGATGAAACATAAATGAAATTTCCAAGCCCCTCACCCCCACTGTTTCTGGGGCTACAAAGAGGTGATTTCAGAAATCAGCTGTATGGCGCATTCGGCGTGAAAATGAGGTCACTAGCCATTCTGATGAGGAGAATTTAATTTTGCTTAGTTCAGAAATCTGATAGTCTGGCCACGCACTCTCACGTGTCTGCTTTGCTGTTGATAACTAACTGCAATCTAAGCTTTAATAACTAACATGGAGGGGAAGCAACTTCAAAAGGTTGCGTGCTAACTGTTTTTGACAATGTGTCAGCTGAACATTAAACAGGATCTTGGTAAGTCCTCTCCTTCTAAGTGGTTTAAATGGAAATTTTTAAACTTCTTCTTTCTTAAGTATTGGCTCCGGATAGCACAGTATCCTAAAGTTGAAAAAAAAGAAAAGAAAAGAAAAGCACTTTATCTGGCATATAAAATTTCCACCCCCTATCTGAACTTGAAGGTGCCAGAGACGGGCTCACATACAGCCCTTTCCTCCCACTGCGGGCATGCTCTCCTTCACCACCGGGAGTGTGCTAGCATTCTGTCAGAATGACTTCCTCCTTCCCCCCATCACTACATGCACAGGATTATAAAAACACAGGTGAGTAAATGCAGCGGGGGTAATGCTCCCCAGGGCCATTTCCCTGACTGTCTCATGATCAGAAGGCTGTCAGTCCTTCTGTGGATAAATGAGGTCTAGAACTGGGCAGTATAAAACACATGTGCGAGTGTGTGTGTGTGTGTGTGTGTGTGTGTGTTTCACAGAGGGGGCCGAAATGTATAAAACAAGAAAAGTTTATTCCTGTGTATTTAGTTTCCTAGGGTTGCCATAACAAAGGATCAAAAACTTGCGTGGCTTAAAGCAATGAGGTTACTGTCTCCCAGTTCTGGGGGCTGGAGGTCTGGACTCAAAGTGTCAGCCAGAAAGCCCTGGTGGGAGCCGGTGTTTCGTGCCCGCTGGGCAGAGACGCCTGGGTGTTGTGAGAGACACTCAAGCTCAGAGGCTCTGAAAGCGAACTAACCATCTTGCTGCCCCAAAACTGTTACCTCCTCCGCTCTACCCATGTTGGCACCACACTCTGATGGCCAGGCCATTGGTTTTCCATTGCCGTTGAATCGGTGTCGCACAGAAAGTGATTTTTTTCTCTTTCATATATTTTAATTCTATTGTGTTCTCTGCTTTGGTTACTGAAAAGCACCCAGACACCCATCCTGAGAGCCCCTGGTGATTCTGAGAAACTCCTCTCGTGCCTGGTACACTCATTCTGCTCCCACCCCCACGACCTGCCTCTGGCTCCACTGCCATCCCCGCAGGTGACCCCCAGCCCATGGCCTCTCACCATCTCAGGTTCACCGGCCGCTGCCCCCGGCCTCCTAAGGGTCTCCCTGCTATGACAGTGTGCACACCTCGGGCAGGGTCCCTGCACCATGAATGCTACAAAGTTGTAATTTCCCAGACCAACTCTCACTTACTTGGAGTTGAATGTTTTGCCTCATTCAGTCCTTCCAAACTTTGGCAAAATGCTCGTGCCTGGTATTTTCACCCATGATCCCGAGGCACATGGATGATTTTCCTGGGCCTGCTTTTCCATACCAGAGAGAGAACCCAGCTTCCCGTTCTGTCCCACGTGTTATGCGTGACTCTTAAGGAGCCCCCAGTGGCCTGATTGCCCTTTATTTGAGGACACCAACACCTGGAGGTCTTCCTGTTGTCAGCTGACCTTCTTAGGCCTGTGGTGGATCCCCATTGCTGCAGGGTGCAATCGAGAGCCCTCCTGCCCACGGGCCCTCAGGGACCCCAGACAGCCCCCCGGGCTCAGGGCCATCACCCCATCTGGTTCCTCTGGGGCACCTGCCGGGACTGGTCTCCTCCCTGCCTGCCCCCTGAGAACATTCCCCAGTCACAGCCCTCCGTGGTGAAGTTCTCTCTGTAGCCCAGTGGTTCTCAACCTTCCTAATGCCGCGACCCTTTAATACAGTTCCCCATGTTGTGGTGACCCCCAATCAAAATTATTTTTGTTGCTACTTCATAACAGTAATTTTGCTACTGTTGTGAATCGTAATGTAAATATCTGTGTTTTCTGATGGTCTTAGGCGACCCCTGTGATGGGGTCGATGGACCCCCAAAGGGGTCACGACCCACAGGTTGAGAACCGTTGCTCTAGCCCTTCCCAGTACATGTTGCTTTGCCCCAGTTCCCACTCAGCACTTAAGACCTCCTCCGCACTGTTCACGTGGTATCATAACTATTCCTTTACAGGTGTGTCATGTGCGTTAGATTCGCTGCTTTTTGTAGGTAGTGTTTGGCGTAGTACCTGGCACATGAACAGAAATACTTGTATTTATTACAATAGAAATACATGCTCAGATAGAAATACCTGTATTTATTAAATTGATTGAATGATCCATCATCTGCAAGAGAGACGAGTGGAGGGAAGAACCTAGTTTGGGAAATGAACACAATTAAAAACAAAGAGGAGGAGGAGGAAGCCTGGGGAAGAGGGAGGAGAACACCGGGATGTTGTGGGGTCGAAGGACTAACTTCTGTGGAGAGAGGGTCCTAACAGTGCTCAGTGCGACAGAGGCCATGGAGTTTATAGCTGGCAAAGGCATCGGGTTGTCCATAAAAGCATCGTGCTACCCATCCTCATGAGCAAGTTTAATTCGGTGTGGAGACCAAACCAGGTCACAGATGAGGAAGGAGATAGGACAGGGAGAAATGTGGGTGATGTAGTAAAACGCTTGAGAAATGTGGCCACCATCAAATAAAGGAATGTCAGTGTTAAAGGCATCATGGTGTCTTCCTGTTTCACACACATTCTTGCATACAACATAGGAGAGGCAGGGAGGCCAGTGCCCATAGGGGGGCAGGGGAAAGATGGGAGCCAGTTTAGGGGGCTCAGCGGAAAGGAGAGGTCACAGCTACCAGTGAACAACCCCTCAGACCTTTGGGACACCAGCAGCGGCATTATCACAAGGAGTGTCCCTCTGACATCTGAGGGTTCAGATGGTAAAATTGAGGTATTTCTATCTTGGGGCAGAGGAAGGGGAAATGTAGTTATATAGCTGGGCAGGGTTATGAAGGGGAGAGAAGAATTCTGGAGAAATTTTATTGGGAATACTCTAACTCCTTTAAATAAAAGGCAATTGATCTTTATGTAATTGATCAATGTCACCAGTAATACAATTGTCATAGCATCCACACTTTACTAAGTGTCATGACTTTAAAAATATGGGGGCTAGGGAGGGTGGGGTTACCCTTTGAAGCTCAGAGTCTGAAATGAGAAAATAGAAAAAATTCATAATGCAGAGCTAGGTAAAGATGTTATCATACGACCTAACGACTTGCTGAGAGATAGGAGTTTTCTGCAATGTAGTGAAATGTGTCACAGAAGACATGACTCTGGACTTCAGTTTCAATAGAGGGGAAATTCACGGGCGGTTGGTGGGAAACTGGAGTGATGCTACAGGCCCACAGCATGGCATGTGTGATGATCAGCAGGTACGAAAACGGAAGTGAGAGGAATGGCTGCGGGTGCGCCTCTTCCCTGGGCGGGCGCAGGAGCGCTCAGGAGGCTGAGCAGTTCCCCTGCTCTGCAGACGGAGCTCCTGTCAGCCTTTATCACCCTGGCCGAAGGCGGAAATTCCTTTGCCATCCCCAACCCTGGCTGCGGTTCTTGAACTTGATCCTAGGTTTCTACCACCCGAGATAAGAACTTGTTCACATGTAGAGCTGTCCGGGGGAGCAGGGGACTGGCTGCTTTCAGCGGAGACGTGGGAACTGTCAGGATGGTCCTGCGGGGAACGTTAATGAGGTGCGTTAGGAGATTCCAGTGTCCTTAGATCATCAAAGCCTTGGATAACAAGGTTTCTTTTCCTGGAATCTCTGGTCAGACCAGGAAACACGAACTTTCTAAAAAGTGCATCCGTGGGGCTTCTAAAAGTGGTCGTTGAGGAATTTCAGAGAACTGAAACGAGGTGCGAGAGAGAGAACAAATGGGGCATCCTTGGTCTTTGGTCACAACACAACCCTTGTCTTTCTACACGGGCCCAAGTGGTTTTGTCCTGCGTGGTGACTCAGTAGCCTAATCAGTGCTACAGCAAGAGCTCACACCAAAGTGCAGTCTCTCATCCCCGTGGTTTGTGGCAACAACCGGGAAGTTTCTACCTGAGAGGAATGTGCTTTATGCGAAGGGTAGCATATGTATTGGGTTCCAACTGCCAAAAATCTCCTTTTCTTCATGCCAGGTCGCGAGACTGAATTATGAGGCTTAAAAAAAAGGTGCTCGCTCGGAATGTGGGGAAAAATTAAAAGCTGAATGTAAGCCATAAAGCAAAGGATACTGTTACGAGTGCCTCAGTGGCCCTGCAGGAATTGCAGGCCTGGCTTTCTTTAGATCAGTAGCATGGCCCCGTGCTCCATCACTGTGGAATCACCGGTAAAGCTGTTATGGTTTGCTATTCACCCTAGGAAGGTCTGAATGAAGAAATCACTTTAAAAGAAATCTCGACTGGCATTTCAGTTGAAGAAGACTGGTTACTTTTGTTAATAGATTTGGCCTATTTAATAAGCGGAAGAAAGTAAAACAGGAGCTAGAATGACCTCGGAAATAGCCAGTGTCGCTCTCTGCCATTGTGCCACCTTCCTCTGCCCAGGTTCCTGTCTCCTCCTCTAGGGACAGAGCTGGGTCTTCTTGCTGGACCCCAGTTGTTTACTACGTGATGAAAAAAAAAGTCTAAAATCTGACATAAAAATACTAAGTTCATATCTTTTACTTCAGTTAACAGTCGTAGGAAAAAGAAAACACGTGCTGTTTGTGTCATCACAAAGTATTGTCAGCACCATTTGAACGCTGAGTTGAAGTAATGCCGCTTAAATGTGGGTGTTATTAAAAGGCAATTAGGTTGAAATGAGAGTCGCCCTCATTTCCCTTTACAATTAGTGTCTCTCCACTGCACCCCCAGAGCAGGTGTCGTTGTTGCGAGGGTAAGCGGTGGAAGACGGTCTACATCAAATTGTTACAATCCTAAGAGATAATTTTTGACACAAATTTTAAAATCATATCAC
Organism: Lasiurus borealis; assembly: GCA_004026805.1. Taxonomy (NCBI): domain Eukaryota; kingdom Metazoa; phylum Chordata; class Mammalia; order Chiroptera; family Vespertilionidae; genus Lasiurus; species Lasiurus borealis. The sequence continues at coordinate 6,242 of PVJN01061075.1, forward strand.
ATGTTTTCAATGTAAAGCAGATCATCACCAATGAAAAAAATAAACCTGGCATTTTACTGTCTGTAAATTATAACTCCATAAGGATACACACAGCCTTTGCTGCGCAGCCGTCTTCTCGTTAGGTCACAGGGCGAATCCCGCTCCTTGCTGCTTCCCCTTCACACCAGGATCCATTGGGGAACCCTTCTCTGGCCCTCCCGCCCCCTGCATGGCCAATGAGCCCGCCGTTTTCTCTGCGGTGAGATGGTACATTCAGACCTCAGGAAAGGAAGGACATGGAATTTCACGTTGTTTAAGCAGAAAGATTTACTTTTTTTTTTTTTTTTTTTACTTTTTATGATGGGAACTTTCAAACACACAAAAGTAGGGAGAACAGTACACAGAACCTCCAACTACCCATCACCTGGCGTCACCAGTTTTCAGCAGTTCGCCAGGCTGACCTTGGCAGCATCGTTAACACGGGACTGCTTTTCCTTTCTTGTGAGAGTGCTCAGCTCTGCAGACCTTGCACTGCCTCCAGCGCTCGCTCATCTGCCCCGTTTTGTCACCACAGGCCGACCTGGAGAGTCCCGGTTTATGATCAGGGCAGAACCTAATCCACAGTATTTCTGCTTACAGACACTTTCATCTAGTCCAATGGTTCTCAACCTTTCTTAATGCTGTGACCTTTTAATACAGTTCTTCATGTTGTGGTGACCCCCAATCATAAAATTATTTTCGTTGCTACTTCATAACTGTAATTTTGCTACTGTCAATAATGTAAATACCTGTTTTCCAATGGTCTTAGGCAACCTTGCTAGCAGTTTTCAACCTGTGGGTCACGACCCACAAGTTGAGAACCGCTGCTGTAGAGCCTAAGACTATCGGAAAACACAGATATTTACATTATGATTCATTAACAGTACAGTAGCAAAATTACAGTTATGAAGTAGCAACGAAAATAATTTTATGATTGGGGATCACCACAACATGAGGAACTCTATTAAAAGGTCACAGCATTAAAAAAGGTTGAGAACCACTGATCTAGTCCCTTTAAACAGATGGCCACTATAATATTCCAGGCTCCCACTTCCCAGAGAACACCTGCAACGTACTCCATGCGACCGAGCCAAGGAAAGAATCCATTGTCCTTTGCCCCTCAATGTGTGGCAGGCCTAGGAAAACGCGCCTGTGGGCTTTGCAGAAGGCCAAACACAAGCATTGGCCAACACTTGGCAAGAAAATGAGGGAAAATGTAAGTGTGAAAGGTGAAATCTCATGTCAGCGAGGACTGGTTTGAACACTGAAGGGGGCGGGGCAGGGCACAAATCTACAATTTGCCCAACAAAGCGTAAGAGTGTTGACTGGAGTTGGCTCTGCTGATGTGTCTTTGAACAAGGGGTTCAGGAGAAGGGTGACTCCCATACTGTTGCTTCTGTGTTGATTGGCAAGTGGATTTTTCTAAACTTCTCTTAACCAAGGTTTGGGAAAGATGGGAAAGTAGTATCTGGGAAGAGGCTGGAGTGTAGACTTTGTGGGTTAGGAGCTGAAGCAACTTTGTGTATTGCTGCTGGGGAGGATAGTGAGGTCATAGGAATCATGTGCCAGAGTGGACATCCCTTCCACCCCACGCGTGGAACTGCGAGAGGCTGGCCGCGAGCAAGGTCAGGACTTCTAAGTCCGAAAGCCTCTCTGCTGGCCATGTGCTTATCCCTGGGAACATGTTGGTTATATCTTTTTATCATTAAGGCACCGTATCTTCCCCTTCCCGTGATGTCTCCCTTTATGAAATACCGTATTAACCACTTTACAATCAAAATGAACGTTTGTTTCGTTCATTCATTATTAAAATATCTGCCACTATTTCATGTTTATATGATGCCTTCAGAATAGGAAAGAAACTTTTTTGTTTTTAACTCTTCATTGTTGAAAGTATTACATGTATCCCTCTCTCCCTCCCTCCCCCATCAACCTCTTCCCGCCCTCCTGCTCCCTCCCCCGGCTCCACCTCCCTATTGTCTGTGCCCATGGGTTACGCATATATGCATACAAGGTCTTCCGGTGACCTTTTCCCAGCCACCCACCACCCTGCCTTCCCTCTGAGATTGGACAAGAAATTGGTTTTTAATAAGATTACACATGACCCCTTGGCACATGGTTCTACAGGTTGAGTGCCTTGTTTGAATCCTGTTTACAAAATTTATAGGCACCAACTGTAATACACATTTCCCCCCAAATCAATGGCAAAGCCCTCATCCTATCACAGGTGCCTTCACAGGCCCCTGAGTCACCAGGGCTCCTTCTCTCCCTGGAAAGACCGTTAACAAGTAACAGAGTGTACACTCTTTTGGGGTCTAAGTGTTTTCATTTTATACACAAATACAATTGTCCTGTAACTTGATGCCTTTGAAAGCCTGTGGCCTACCCTCACTGTTCTCAGAAAGCTCAATAGGACCGTCATACTTTCTTCTGGCAAGTGTCACTCTTTGCTCCTGACCAATCAGAATGCTCAAACTAGGCACTCAGGGACTTCCTACAGGGCGTCCAGGGCAGGTTGAACCGAGAGAAAAGAGCTGCCCTTTCAGGAATGATCCAAGTCAAGCAGCAGACCTCAGGGACGAGGATTAACTTGGCAGAATAAACAGCGTAACTGTTCCAGTGGTGGTGGTTTTCTTCTTGTGTGTATGTTTTGTTTTTTCTTTCTTTTTTTTTCTTTTACCCAATGTTGGACATTCCGTTCTTTAATTATCTTGGGATTTTTGTGTGTGTCAGACTTGCAGGTTTTGAGTAAAGAAGCCACAACGTAGAAGAACGTTCCTGCTTGTACTTATTGAGTAATTGTGGTCATTTTCGCACAGTCCTGATGTCAAATTCTGAGGTTGGCACTCTAATGGCCTAATAATTTTTTAGAAAATGAGACCAGGAACAGCTGCCAATGTAAACCGTCATTTTCTTTTCATCTAGTACATTTTAACTTTTTAAAAATTGGACTATTATTTGGTTTCTCTCCAGTTTTTTAGTCTGAGTTTTTAAATAGATAATAAAAGTAATTTCTAGACATATTGCTTTCTCTGATTAACCTTAGAAAGGTCACATGTTTTACATCTTTTAGTTAAACTATGAACAGATTTGCAAAGTGGTACCTTTTGAAAAGCAAGTGTAATTTCACTTCTATTTTTATGATATCGATTTTAAAAAATGGTAGGCTTAATAGTCTCCTCACTCGCCGCTGACATATATTATACTTAGGGTTTGCTTATCATCTGCCTCCCCTATAGTGTAGGCTTCCTGAGAACAGGGAATTGTTTTGTCTGTTTCTTTCACTGCTCTTTCTAACCATAATAGGTCTTGACATACAGCAGATACGCAGTGGTCTTGATTGAATGAATTTTGTTTTGAGAATTTGGCATCTTTATAGTTATCATCCTGTGTTCTGCTCACTGTAAACTTCTGCATATTATATCTATAGTGCATCGGGTGGTTTAAAGGGACTGTTTCTTTTCTAGCTCACCTCTTTACTTAAAATAGTAGTCAACTTGATGATAATTACTTATCTTTGTGGTTTGTAAGTTTCCCCTATTAACCCGAATTCTATTTCCCACAGCTACTTGGCAACTGAAAGATCATCTCCATCCACTTCTTACAAGTTCCTCCCATTCTCCACTATACCCTCAATGACTTAGTGGCGAAAGTCCTTTAAAGTTACCATATGTTCCTCAGATTGCCACAGTATGATTTTGAAAAGCGTCACGTTAGTCCAGCATTACAGTTCCTAGCTGTCATGACACTGTTCAGCATGTACGTGTACCTTGCAGGTGTACCGACAAAGCAATTTTACTGAGCAACAGCTCTGGGCTTTATTGCATGCTTGTGGCTCTATGCTGGGAATAGAAGAGGTGTTTTTATAAAATAAATTGACACCTGCTAATGTGTCTGTTTTATAAGTTTGGAATTTTTTATACTGGTTATTCCTAAAGTGAAAAACATCTGGGCCTGGCATTTAAAATCTGGTTTTGTTTGCCTGAACTCTTTGGAACGAAAGTAACGGGCTAGAGATCTGAGGCTTTTTTATGCCAGTTGAGGTGATAAAACCTTTGTTTCGGGGGCGCTTGTTTTTCCTGTTTACGTGTTTATCATACACTGTTTCAGACCTTGCGAGATGAACTGGAAAACCGCTCGAACCAAGTGCGATGTGCAGAGAAGAAGTTGCAGCACAGGGAGCTGGAGGCCCAGGAGCAGGTATGCCCCCCTACTACACCCCCCTCCACCCGCTTATTTGTGTATTTCTCCACAGTGGGAGCTGATGTGTTTCCTGTTTCCACTGGGGTGTTTGGCTGCATGTAACAGAGTGCCCCGCTTCTGGCTGGCAGACACAACAAAGAAATTTATTACCTCACAAAACCAGAAGGCTGTAGGTAGGGCAGGCTCTGGGCAGAGAGCCTCGGGCCTTGGCTCCCTCTCTGACATTCTTGTGGCTCTTCCCCTGGGTTGACTTCATCCTAAAAGCACTGCCAAGGCCTCTTATGAATCCCAGCAATATCCAGAGGCAGAAGGGAATGTCCGCCTCTAGGGACCCTTCTGAAGAGTAAGAAGACCTTTCCCAACACCCACCACACACATACACCTGGCTTCTCATTGGCCAGAACAGGTCACATGCTCTGCCTGGCATGGCCAATCGCGGCAAGAGGACTGAGGGGATCCATACCAACCTAGAGCAACCAGGATGTACGTGGGAGAGGGAGAATAACCTGAACAGGAAGTGGGGAGAGGGATGTTGGGTGCACAGCCAGCAAGCAGCATGTGTCATGTCATCGTATTAGAATGGAGAAACAGAAATCACGTTTTCTTTTGAATCGAATTTTCTCCTCTCCATTATATTAATAAAATAAATTTAACCAGAGTAATCTGGCTATGATCATAGCTAATGACCTATTTCATTTTCAAATGGCAGGATTCTTTTTATTTGGTTCTTCTGGTTATAGTGAGTTATTCTTTGTGGTAATTTTGACAGCTTAAGGGAAAAGGGCAGTAACGTATCGAGAACTCATGCGTCTCAGCGGGACCTTTATAAACGCATGTCCTCAGCTCTTGGGTGCAGCATTTTTCACATTCTCCAAGCTGTCGCCATGCCTCATGCACATTACCTGTCGTCTCATACTGCGGTCAGTGCA
>PVJN01061076.1:0-11391 GCA_004026805.1 Lasiurus borealis
CAGGTGTTTCTTTATTTCCAGTGGTGAGTGACTGGAGGACGGGGTGGGGCTTCCGGAGGCTGGGGGCGGGGGACGGGGGGGGGCAAGGGGCAGGGGGCAGCCTTTCCTGGAAGGGCCCGGGAGGAGGGGAACGGCCTTGATGGGGAGGGGGCCCTCTGTGCTCCTCCTTCTCCCCCCCCCGCAGGGACTCCCTGCTGCTGGAGACGGGCTTCCTGGCGGTGCTGGTGGCGCCCCTGAGGCAGCCCCCCCACCAGAAGCAGCTCCCCCAGGGCGGGCGGGCGGGCGCCTCGCCCCACGAAGGCCTCCCCTTCTGGCTGGTGCGCTGGCTGCTGTTCCGCCTCATGTTCGCCTCGGGCGTCGTCAAGCTGACCAGCCGATGCCCCACGTGGTGGGGGCTCACGGGTGAGGGTCCCCCGGCACCTGGGGCAGTCTCGGGGGATTTGAGGAGGTTGGAGGGTGGAGGGGACTCTGCCCAGCCCTGACCGCCCGCCCGCCCGCCGTCCCCCGCAGCCCTCACCTACCACTACGAGACGCAGTGCCTGCCCACGCCTGCCGCCTGGTTTGCCCACCAGCTGCCCGTCTGGCTGCACAGGCTCAGCGTGGTGGCCACCTTCCTCATCGAGATCGCCGTGCCCCCGCTGTTCTTCGCGCCAGCCCGCCGCCTGCGCCTGGCCGCCTTCTATTCCCAGGTGCGTGGGCCGTCCGTCTGTCCGTCCACCATCAGGACACAGGCCCTCGGCACCATCCGGGGCGTCCTGCAGGGGGCGGGGCAGCTGCTGCCCGCTGGCAGTCGGGAGGTCTTGTGGGCAGAGGGCCAGGTTAGCTCTAGACAAGAAGGTGTGCCTAGGGCAGCGGTTTTCAACCTGTGGGTCTCGACCCCTTTTGGGGTCCAACGACCCTTTCACAGGGGTCGCCTAAGACCAGCAGAAAACACCTATTTCCCATGGTCTTAGGAACCAGCACACCGCTCCTTGGTATCGCAAAGTGTAGCCATGTCGTTTACTGTTGTCCTAGGAAGACTGTTGCCCATGCTACACCACAATTCAAGTCAAAATTTCATTTATTTGTAATTAGAAGTAAATATTTCACAATATAGAATTACATATTGCTTTTGTGACTAATCTCTATGCTTTAATTATGTTCCATTTGTAACAACGAAAATACACCCTGCCTATCAGATATTTGCATGACAGTTCATGACAGAAGCAAGATGACAGTGATGAAGTAGCCATGGAAATAATGTTATGCTTGGGGGTCACCACCCCGTGAGGAGCTGTCTTAAAGGGTCGAGGCCTTAGGAAGGTTGAGAACCGCTGGCCTAGGGGACAGAGCACGGCCTCGCTGGAGGCTGCCAGGCTCAGGGCGGCAGGGGCGTGATGTGGGCGGAGCATGGGTTTCCTCCAGGTGGTGCTGGGGAGCCATGGGAGGTGTGAGCAGAGGCCAGGGAGGCTGCAGAGGGGGGCAGGCTGCCTCAGGAGAGACTGAGGCGTGGAGGGGGTGGGGAGGGGCAGGTTTTGAAAGGCCCGGTCATCTGGGACTGCAGTGGGGAGTTCTGAGCGCAGACCCTCCTGCAGGTCTTGCTGCAAGTCCTGATCATCATCACTGGGAACTACAACTTCTTCAACCTGCTCACCCTCGTGCTCACCACCTCCCTCCTGGATGACTGGCACCTTGGGGCCGAGGCCGGCCACAGCCGCCGCAGGAAGACGCCCGCCTGTGAGTGTCCCCTGTCCCGGCAGCCAGCCAGCCAGCTGTCCGCGCCCACCTGTCCTTCCCCTGCACAGTCCCCGCCGGCCTCGGCTCCGGCTCCCCAGCCTCCCGGCTACCCACCCTCCCCACCCTGTCCCCAGCTGGCCAGGACTGTCTTGCCCCGCAGCCTGGCCCAGGACCCTGCTGGCCCTGCCCGCCCTGTGGCTGGAACTGGCTGTCTACGGGCTGCTGGCCTACGGCACCGTGCACTACTTCAGCCTGGAGGTGGACTGGGAGCAGCGCACCGTCCGCTCGAGAACCAGTGAGTGCCACCTGGGTGCCTGGGGGCGGGGGGAGGGCAGGGCGGGCCCGGGGCTGGACTGGGCCGCCCGTCCTCCTCACACCCCTTCCTCCCGCAGCCTTCACCTTCCACCAGTTCTCCCAGTGGCTGAAGACCGTGACCCTGCCCACCATGTGGCTGGGAGGCACCTCCCTTGCCTGGGAACTGCTGGTCGCCCTCTGGAGGTAGAGGTTGGGGGGGAGGGAGGCGGGGGTGAGGGGGGCGGTAGAGCGGTGCAGAGGGGGGCTCACTGCACTTGACCCCTGACCCTCAGGTGGACCCAGGTGCAGGGGCTGCTGCGGAAGCTCTGGACGGCAGTCCAGCTATCCGTCTTCGGCGCTGCCACCGTGGCCATGTTCCTGATCAGCCTGGTGGGTCGCACTTCCCGGGGGGACGGGGGCGGGGCTGGGAGGGGCGGGAGGAGCAGCGCTGAGCCTCTGCCCCCTCTCCTGTCTCCCCCCCACCGCCCGCCGGCCCTCCAGGTGCCCTACTCCTACATGGAGCCCTCCACCCACGGGCGCCTCTGGACCGGGGCCCACCGCCTGTTCGGCGCCGTGGAGCACCTGCAGCTGGCCAACTCCTACGGCCTCTTCCGGCGGATGACCGGCGTGGGGGGGCGGCCCGAGGTGGTGCTGGAGGGCAGCTACGACCGGCAGCACTGGACGGTGAGCGCTCCTCACGGGCGGGGAACGCCAGGGGGGTGAGGCGGGCGGGGAGGATGCGGGAGTGGGAGGCACAGGGCGGGGGGGACACCCAGGTCTAGCAGCTCCCCCATCCCGGCTGGGCGTGGGGGGCCCGCAGGAGATCGAGTTCATGTACAAGCCGGGCAACGTGAGCCGGCCGCCCCCGCTCGTGGCGCCCCACCAGCCGCGCCTCGACTGGCAGATGTGGTTCGCGGCGCTGGGCCCGCACACGCACAGCCCCTGGTTCACCAGCCTGGTGCTCTGCCTGCTGCAGGGCAGCGAGCCAGGTGAGGAGGGGGCGGGGGGGGGGGCAGCGGGGCAGGGCGGGCTGGCTGGGGGGTGGAGGGGCGGGGCCGAGGGAGCAACCAGCTGACCCCTCTCCCCTGCAGTGATCCACCTCATCCAGAGCGACCCGGCCCAGTACCCCTTCCACCGGCAGCCGCCCACCTACATCCGAGCCCAGCGCTATAAGTACTGGTTCTCCCAGCCTGGGGAGCGGGGGTAAGGCTGGGGCACCCGGTGGGGGGCTGGGGGAGCCGGGGGCCGGGGGCTCGGAGATCCCTGTGGCCTGAGCGCCCCGTCCCGTCCCGTCCCCTCGCAGCGGCCAGTGGTGGCGCCGGCAGTGGGTGGAGGAATTCTTCCCCGCAGTGTCCCTCGGGGACCCGACGCTGGACACGCTGCTCAAGCAGTTTGGTTTCCAGGTAGGAAGGTGCTGGCGGGGCTGGGCTGGGGGTGCTGGCCGGGGTGACCTTTGCCCCCCGGGATGACCCCTGTTGACCCCGCCCCTCAATCCTGCCCCTCCAGGACAAGAGCCCACGCCGGGCCCGCGGCTCCAGCAGCGCCCTGGCCCGGGCCCTCCTCTGGGTCCGGAAGCAGCTGTCGCCCCTGGAGGCCCCCGCCCTGCTCTGGGGGCTCATGGTCACCGTGACGGCCGTCCGGGTCCTGCAGGCTCTGCTGGGGCCCCGTGCCTCCCGAGCCTCCACTCCCCCCAGGGAGGAGAAGCACAGGCCGGCGGCACCTAAGAAGGACCCCTGTGCATCCACGGACCAGGCTGCACCGGCCTCCAACAGCAGCAGCCACAGCGGCTCCCAGACTGGCCGGCGGAAAAAGTAGCCGTGTTCTGTCCGCCACACGTCCGAGGGCCGGGACCCCCCCCCCACCACGCCTCTGGCCTCCTGAGGCAGGACGGGGCCCAGCCAGCCACAGTGCCTTAAGCCAATGGTCCCGGCAGACGCAGGCCGGGGTGCTGCCCCCCGGGGAGGGGTGGGGGGCAGGCTCTGGCTGGCCTGCTGCTCCGAGGGTCCGCACGTCCTCCACCGCGCCAGCCACGTCCCTTCCCAGGGCACCCTCAGACCCGGACGGAGGCCCCGGGGGTGGGTGGGGGTGGGACCCGCTCAGAGCCCTTCCCAGGATGTTGTGCAGGGCGAGCGGTGGGGGAAGGGAGGGGAAAAGTCCGAGTCTGCAGAGGCCGCGTCTGATGCCAACCCAGCCCATCATCTGGTTCGTGGACCAATAAAGGTTCTTCGTGCTGGACCGTGCTGTCTCCTTCCCCTGGGGAGGCCTGCGGACCGGCCTCGGCATGGGCACAGCTAGGCGCTGTCCAGCTGCTGCTGCTCCTCTGGCTCCCCAGGCGCCTTGGCTCTGCCCTTCTCCGTGTTCCCCGAGATAAAAGGGGCACAAGGGCCGAGACCTGTGTGGCTCAGTGGATAGAGCGTCGGCCTGCAGACTGAAGGGTCCCAGTTTCGATTCCGGTCGGGGGCATGGAGCTTGGTGGCGGGCACATCTCCAGTGGTGTGCGTGCAGGAGGCGGCAGATCGATGTCTCTCTCTCATCGAGGTTTCTAACTCTCTATCCCTCTCCCTTCCTCTCTGTAAAAAATCAATTTAAAAAAATTATATATATATATAAAGAAGAAATACATTTTAAAAATAAAATAAAGAATCTTGCAGACATGATTAAGGACCTTGAGGTCAGGGTTAGGACTAAGTGTCAGGAACAGTGTCTCTGTGAGAAGGAGGCAGACACAGAGGAGAAGCCGTGTGAAGCCGGAGGGGGAGGCGGGGTGGGGGGGTGGGGGTGGAGAGGGGCAGAGAGATGCGGCCAGGACCGGGGGTTGCTGGCGGCCATCCGAAGCTGGAAACAGCCAGGAGCCTCGCGGGAGCCTCCAGGGGAGCAGGCCCAGCAGACACCTTGATCTCAGAGTTCTGACTCCCAGAACATAAATGTCTTGCCTCGAGCCAAGCATTCTGTGAAAACGTGTTAGGTCAGACACAGGAAGCTCACCGCGTGGAGTCTTGCTGCAGCAGACAGGCAGCTAGACACCCCCTGAGGCCAGTGCTTGCGGTCGGGTCATAGGGCCGGCGAGGATGGGGCTGTCTGAGCACTAGTGAGCATGGGAATTCCCACCCTGGCTCAGAGAATAGAGCGTCAGGCTGTGGACTGAAGGGTCCCACGTTCAGTTCCAGGCAAGGGCACAGGTCTGGGTTGCGGGCTCAATCCCCAGTGGGGGGTGTGCAAAAGGCAGCTGATCCATGATTTTCTCTCATCATGAATGTTTCTTTCTCCCTCTCCCTTCCTCTCTCTGAAATTAAAAAAAAAAAAAAAGTATTTTTAAAATAATAATAATGGCCGAAACCGGTTTGGCTCAGTGGATAGAGCGTCGGCCTGCGGACTGAGGGGTCCCAGGTTCAATTCCGGCCAAGGGCACATACATTGGTTGCGGGCACGTCCCCAGTGGGGGATGTGCAGGAGGTGGCTGGTCGATGTCTCTCTCTCATTGATGTTTCTGGCTTTCTATCCCTCTCCCTTTCTCTCTGTGAAAAATCAATAAAATATATTTTAAAATAATAATAATAATAATTCCAGGACTTGTCCCAGGGATTGAGTGTCAACCTAAAACCAAGAGGTCACGATTCGATTCCTGGTCAGGGCACAGGCCTGGGTTGCAGACTTGATCCCCAGTGTGAGGCGTGCAGAAGACAGCCAATCCATGATTCTCTCTCATCACTGATGTTTCTATCTCTCTCCCTCTCCCTTCCTCTCTGAAATCAATAAAAAGACATCTTTTTTTAAATCCCTGAACTGAAGCATAAACATGGTGAAATCTATTTGTTCTTAACACAAACACGGATGACTTGATCACCGTTGAAAGATGTTACAAACAGGCCAATTAAGAGAAAGATGGGCATGTATGTACTTGCCTTTCCTATGCACACAGTAACCAGCCAGCAGTAGGTGGGGCTTCTGGGTACGGCAGGGTCCAAGGAGGATGGAGGAGTGAGGGCGGGATGCTGTCAGGACCTCTGATGGGTGAAGGACGTTCTTAGGTGACACTGAACACGGCCTGTAAGGAGCGCTCCACCACCTCCAACGCACTCTTGCCCCCAACAAGCCTCACCTGACTCTGACCAGGCCTTTACATCCACTTACCAATCACCAGAAAGAGTGATGAACTGCTGAACACAGAGTTTTGGAGAATTACGGGTGTGCCAGAAGAAGAGAGGAGAGAGCAAGACACTGAAAACCTCTTTGAAGAAATAATGACTGAAAACTTCCCCCACCTGGTGAAACATCCACGATGAGAGAGAATCACAGATCGGCTGCTTCCTACACGCCCCACACTGAGGTTCGAGCCCACAGCCTGGGCATGTGCCCTGACTGGGAATCGAACCGTGATCTTCTTGATAATGGGTTGATGCTCAACCCCTGAACCACACCAGCTGGGCAGGTGTTTCTTTTTATTTTTATTTTTAAATATATTTTATTGATTTTTTTACAGAGAGGAAGGGAGAGGGATAGAAAGTTAGAAACATTGATGGGAGAGAAACATCAATCAGCTGCCTCCTGCACGCCCCCTACAGGAGATGTGCCCACAACCAAGACACATGCCCTTGACCGGAATCGAACCTGGGACCTTTCATTCCGCAGACTAACGCTCTATCCACTTAGTCACACAGGTCTCGGCAGGTGTTTCTTTTTATAAAGCGACTGAGCCCAGAGGACTTGGTGACTGTTTTGAGAAAGGGTGTGTGTGTGGGGGGGGGTGACCCCAGGTTCTCACTGGGGAGCTGTGAGGGTGACAGGCACAGCAGTACACGTGTCCACAAGGTGGGGTCCCGCCCCCTGCACGCAGGCTCCCCTGCACGCAACACCCAGGGCCATGAGGTCAACACCAGCTGCTCCCACGTCTTTGTTTGTGTGTTTGTTTGTTAATCTTCACTCCAGGATGTTTTTCCATTGTTTTTTATTTTTTATTGTTTTAAAATATATTTTTATTGATTTCAGAGAGGAAGGGAGAGGGAGAAAGAGCTAGAAACATCCATGATGAGAGAGAATCATGGATCGGCTGCCTCCTGCACGCCCCCTACTGGGGATTAAGCCCACAACCCAGGCATGGGCCCTTGACTGGAATGGAACCTGGGACCCTTCAGGCCTGAGGCCGATGCTCTATCCACTGAGTCAAACCAGTTCAGTCTCCATTGATTTTTTTTTTTTTTTTTTTTAGAGAGAACGGAAGAGAGAGGGAAAGACAGAGAGAAGCATCCAAGTGAGAGAAACACTCTGATTGGCTGCCTCCGGTAGGAGCCCCAACCAGGGCCCGGGCCAGAGAGAAGCCTGCAAACGAGGTCCATGCCCTGGACCGGGATCGAACCCGGGACCCTTCGGTCTGCGGGCCGACGCTCCATTCACTGAGTCAGACAGATGGGGCTGCTTCTAGGTCTTTATTTGCCCCCACGGAACCAGAGGCCACGGGTGGGAAGCAAGGACGGCAGGCGGGTCCCCCAGGGAGGAGGTGGCCTGTCCCCTCCCCCACCCCCCGGGGACCCGGCTGGGCCGGAGCGGGGGCGGGCGGCCCCTCACCAGCTCAGGACCCCGGGACAGTACTTGTCCACGAGGCCCTGGTAGTAGGGCCGCAGCTGGTCCACGTCCGGCAGGTCGGGGCACTTGGTGTAGAGGTCAAACTTGCTGCGGTGAAGAAGGGATGGTGACTCTGGGGAGGCCTACAACCACCCCCCCTGCACCCCTGTCACCTCCCCCTCCCCCCGGCTCCATGGGGGCGGCGGTACTTGAACTCCTGCACCCAGGGCAGCATGGCCAGGTCCTGTGGGCTGCACAGCTGCCGGTAGTCGCCCCCCGTGTGCCACGGGTAGAAGGAGTGGAACCGGATCATGTAGAAGGCCTGCGGGCAGGAAGAGGCCGCCATCTCCAGCGAGTGCCCGGCTGGGCGGGCGGGCTGGTCGGGGGGTGGAGGGCGGGCAGGGGGGTGGCTCCTTCCCACACCTACCTCGGGGGGCAGGGAGAAGTTGTTGAACTTCATCATCTGGTACATGTACTCTGTGGGAGACAGGGGTCACCAGGGGGCGCCCAGAGGGACCGCCCCCTCCTGGGCTAGGCCTGCCAGCCAGTCCATCGCCAGCCTCACCGTCGTGGCCCCAGGACATGAGGACGTTCTCCAGCCCGCAGTGCGGCTGGTACATGCCGAGCTCCGAGCTGCAGGGAGAGCGGGAGGGGAGGAGGGGCTCAGAGGCACCCGGGGCCAGCCTGGGTGGCTCCACGGTTGAGTGGAAATGGATGAACCAGGAGGTCACGGTTCGATTCCTGGCCAAGGGCCCGGGCCCGGGTTGTGGGCTCGATCCCCAGGGTGGGGGGCATGCAAGAGGCAGCTGATACACGATTCTCTCTCATCATGGATGTTTCTCGCTCTCCCTCCCTCCCCCTTCCTCTCTGGGATCAATAGAAATGTATTATATTAAAAATAGAAGACGGCCGAAACCGGTGTGCCTCAGTGGATAGAGCATCGGCCTGCAGAGTCAAGGACCCAAGGTTCGATTCCGGTCAAGGGTATGTGCCGTGGTTGCGGGCACATCCCCAGTAGGGGGCGTGCAGGAGGCAGCTGGTCGATGTTTCTAACTCTCTATCCCTCTCCCTTCCTCTCTGTAAAAAATCAAATCAATAAAATATATTTAAAAAAATATATTTTTATTGATTTTTTATTTTTAATATATTTTATCGATTTGATTTTTTACAGAGAGGAATAGTTTATTGATTATTTTATTTATTTATTTATTTTTAAAAATATATTTTATTGATTTTTCACAGAGAGGAAGGGAGAGGGATAGAGAGTTAGAAACATCGATGAGAGAGAGACATGGATCAGCCGCCTCCTGCACACCCACCACTGGAGATGTGCCCACAACCAAGGTCTATGCCCTTGACTGGAATCGAACCTGGGACCTTTCAGTTCCCCAGGCCGACGCTCTATCCACTGAGCCACACCGGTTTGGGCTAAAATATATTTAAAAAAAAAAAATAGAAGACGAAGAAGCCGCCCGTGGGGACCAGCAGGGTGGGGGCGGGGGGCACCTGTAGCGAGGATCCTGGAGGTCGGGGTTGTCCTGGAAGGTGGAGTCCCGGAAAACCACCGAGGCCTGGGGCCGGCAGCCCACGGGGAAGGTGTCACCGACGACCGCCCACTGGGGAGGGAGGGAGGGGCAGCCCGGGGTGAGTGGGCATGACTCGCCTGCCCGCCGAGGGGGTGTCCCCAGCCCAGAGCTAAGGCTGTCCCGGCCCTGCCCTGCTCTCCCCCCCCCACCCCCGTCCCAGCCCTCACCTGGGGCTCCCCCGCCAGAGCCAGGACCTTCCCCAGGTCGTGCAGGAGCCCCACGAGGTGGAACCAGTCTGGGAGGAAGAGGAACGGGGGTGCCAGGGTGAGGGACAGGGAGGGACAGGCTGGGGGGTGGGGCCTGCTGGGACAGGGCACCCTGTCCGCCCTCCCAGCCCCAGTGGCAGCGCCTCCACCCCACCCCCACTGCCAGGGAACGAGGGGCGGGGGGGGGGCGCACCCTTGTCGGGGTGGGCCTGCCGGATGCCCTCGGCCGTCTGGAAGGCGTGGAAGGAGTTGGGGAAGTCCACGTCCGGGTCCGACTCGTCCACCAGCCCGTCCAGCAGGTCCACGGCCTCCAGGACGGTCATCCTCTTGTAGGAGAAGCTGCTGAACTGGGCGTGCTGGCCGGGAGGGACCAATCGGGTCAGCAGGCCCATGGGCTGGGCCGGGTCCATGCACTGGGGGGTGGGGGGGGAGAGGGCAGAGGGGGGAGGGCCCAGAGCCGCCACGGAGCGGTCAGCCGGGTACCTTCCTCCGGACGAAGTCCACCGTCTGGTGCGTGTGCATGAGCTTGTAGGTGGCAAAGACGCGGTCCAGGAGCGGGCCGGACTGCAAGCCAGAGGCTCAGCCAGGCGGCTGCCGACCCTGCCCTTCCCAGCCCGGGGGTCCCCTGCCTCCCCCCAGACCCCCAGCGCCAGGCTGGCCTCACGGGTGTGAGAAGGCCTTCCCCCCGGCCGGCCCTGACCTGCACCCAGTGTTGCCCACCCCCGGGAAGGGCAGGGCAGGAGTGTGGGCAGAGAGGGCCTGAAACACGGGTGGGGGTGGGGCCAGAGAGGGGCTGGAGGGGGGGGCGGGGCGGGGCCCCGAGGGAGGGCAGGCAGGGGCCTCACGGTGAAGTTCCGGAAGCTGCCCTTGTCCCTGGCGGCCTCGGCGTCCACCTCGGGCCTGTACACCAGGGAGGGGTCTGGGCCCTGGTTGGGTGGGGGGTGGAACCCGTTTAACCTGATGCCAGCTCCAGGAGGCCGTGGGGACCCCTCGCTGGCGCGAGACTAGCTAAGCAGGGGGTCAGCCGCAGAGGCCAGCGTTGCCCAGAGCACCCGTCTCCCGCCCTGGCTCTCCGCCTCCTCCCCTCCCCGCCGCAGGCCGTGGGGAGTCCTGGTCTGCAGAGTGGATGTCAGCCGGGCGCCTGCTTCTGGGAGACCCCATGAACCTCCCTCCTGCCTGGGCACGCGGGGAGCGTGGGGTTGGGCAGCTGAGCCTTGCCGAGCGGGGACAGCAGAGGAGCAGCGGGCGGGCGGCACCTGCAGGGAGGGGGCCCCGTAGGGAGAGAGGCCAGCAGGGAGGGAGCCTGGGAACTCACCACAGACACCTTCATCCTGAGAGGGAGCTGAGCTGCGGGCGGGCAGGCAAGCGTCCCGCAGGCTGTGCGCCCTGATATATGCCCATGGTTACGTAAGGGGCCGGCAGCACCAGCCCCTGGGCCCGGGCCCTCGGTAATGAGTGACCATCCGCCCTCCTCCTGGCTCAGCGAGCTGATGGGTCAGCACAGCGGCACCCCAGCCCTCCTGCCTGAGCTCTGGACTCCCTCCCGGACCACGGGCTGCTTAGGGGGTGTCCTGGGCTGTGACCCCCAGGCTCCAAACCTGGCCACACACACACACACACACACACACACACACACACACACACAAACACACACACACACAAACACACACACCCGGGGCCCTCCCCACAGGCCGTGGGACCCCCACCGCCCCCATCCCTCAGGCACCTGGGATTCTGGGCAGGGAAATGGCTCAGGGGCTGAGCATCGACCGAGGAACCAGGAGGTCAGGGTTCGATTCCCGGTCAGGACACAGGCCTGGGTGGTGGGCTTCAAACCCAGTGTGGGCGTGCAGGAGGCAGCCGATGGATGATTCTTTCATCATTGATGTTACCTTTTATTTCTCCCTCTCCTCTCCTCTCTGAAGTCAATAATATATATATATTTGACATATTTTATTGCTTTTTTACAGAGAGGAAGGAAGGGGATAGAACTAGGAGGTCACAGTTTGATTCCCGGTCAGGGCACAGGC
>PVJN01061077.1:0-11392 GCA_004026805.1 Lasiurus borealis
ATCAATTGATGCAGAAAAAGCATTTGACAAAATCCAACACCCTTTCTTGATAAAAACTCTCAGCAAAGTGGGAATAGAAGGATCATACCTCAACATCATAAAAGCCATATACGATAAACCCACAGCTAACATCATACTCAATGGGCAAAAACTAAAACCATTTCCCCTAAGAACAGGAACAAGACCGGGATGCCCACTCTCACCTCTCCTATTCGACATAGTACTGGAAGTATTGGCCATTGCAATTAGACAAGAAGAAGAAATGAAAGGCATCCAAATTGGAAAAGAAGAAGTAAAGCTATCCTTATTTGCAGATGACATGATACTGTACATTAAAAACCCAAAGGACTCCATTCCAAAACTAATTGACTTAATTAATGAATTTGGCAATGTAGCAGGATACAAAATTAAAGCAAAGAAGTCTGTGGCATTTCTATACACTAATAGTGAAATTACAGAAAGAGATACTAAAAAAGCAATCCCATTTACCATCGCACTAAAAAAATTAAGATACCTAGGAATAAACCTAACTAAAGAGGTAAAAGACCTATATGCAGAAAACTACAGGGCACTGAAAAAAGAGATAGAGGAAGATGTTAACAGATGGAAGAGCATACCATGCTCATGGATTGGGAGAATCAACATCATTAAAATGTCCATACTACCCAAAGCAATCTACATATTCAACACACTACCCATTAAAATACCAATGACATATTTCACAGATCTAGAAAGAAATCTTCAAAGATTCATCTGGAACAAAAAGGACCATGAATAGCTACAGCAATTCTGAGAAAGAAGAATAAAGTAGGTCTCAATACCAGATTTCAAGCTATACTAAAAAGCAACTGTTCTCATAACAGCCTGGTACTGGCACAAGAACAGACACATAGACCAATGGAATAGAATAGAGAACCCAGATATCCACCCAAACCACTATGCTAACTAGTATTTGACAAAGGAGGCATGAACATTCAATGGAGCCAAGATAGCCTCTTCAATAAATGGTGTTGGGAAAACTGGACAGATACATGCAAAAAAAAATGAAATTGGACCACCAACTTACACCAAATACCAAAATAAACTCAAAATGGATACAGGACTTAAATGTTTGTAGGGAAACCATAAAAATACTAGAGCAATCTACAGGCAGCACAATCTCAGATATATGCCAAAAGAACTTCTTCACTGATACTGCTCCAAAGGCAATGGAAGCTAAAGAAAAAATAAACAAATGGGACTACATCAAAATAAAAAGCTTTTGCACAGCAAAAGATACCATCAACAAAACAACAAGAAAGATCACTGTATGGGAGAACATATTTGCAAATGTTATCACTGATAAAGATTTAATCTCCAAAATCTACAGCCAACTTATACAACTTAATAAAAGGAAGATGAACGATCCAATAAAAAAATGTGCAATGGACCTAAATAGAACCTTTTCACAAGACGACAGAAGGAAGGCCAAGAGACACATGAAAACATGTTCCAAGTTATTAATCATCCGAGAGATGCATATCAAAACAACAATGCGATACCATCTTACACCTGTCAGAATGGCAATCATCAACAAATCAACAAACGACAAGTGTTGGCGAGGATGCGGAGAAAAAGGAACTCTTGTGCTCTGTTGGTGGGAATGCAGACTGGTGCAGCCACTGTGAAGTTTCCTCAAAAAACTAAAAATGGATCTCCCATTTGACCCTGTATTCCCACTCTTAGGAATTTATCCTAAGAAATTACAAACACCAATCAGAAAGGATTTATGCACCCTTATGTTCATAGCAGCACAATTTACAATAGCTACAATTTGGAAACAGCCTAGGTGCCCATCAGCAGATGAGTGGATCAGAAAACTGTGGTACATCTACACAATGGAATTCTATGCTGCCATTAAAAAGAAGGAATGCTTACCATTTGCAGCAACCTGGTTGGAACTGGAGAGCCTTATGCTAAGTGAAATAAGCCAGTCAGTGAAGGAGAAGCATCACATGATCTCACTCATTTGTAGATAATAAAGAACATTATAAACTGATGAACAAAAAGATAGATACAGAGACAGTAAAGCTTCAAACAGACTGTGAAATTACAGCAGGAAGATTAAAGTTAGGTGAGGTAGATAAGAGATCAATCAAAGGACTTCTATGCATGCATATAAGCATAACCAATGAACATAGACACTCGGGGGTTGGGGTATGCCTGGGAGGGAAGGGGGCCAATGGGGAGATATGTATAAAAAATTAATTAAAAAAATTTTAAAAGATGCATTTAAATGATTCACTAATTAATATCTTCATTTGGTCAACATTTACTAGATATATCCATGTATTAAGAGGTACAATACAGCATGGGGATAGAGCCTTGAGTGAGGTAGGATTTCAGAGTGTACTATTTGGTGGGAAAATACCCCTTCGTCAGGAAATACAATACCTTCTGACACTGGCCTTGGCGGTCTGTAAGGGTTGGGAGGAGCCATTTCAGATTAGATAGTAAAATTACAGCAGCAAATAAAGTACGTGAAGTTCACATTCTCATCCTGATTATGCCAATAAGTCACTGTGGTTTTAGGGCATAGCACATCTACATTGTAAGTCTCAATTCCCCTACCTATAATGTAGGGAGTGGGTCAGGTGATTCTAAGGTCCCTTTAACCCAATATAAATCAAAACTGAGAATAATTATCAGAGGCTTGGTTTTTGACATTAGATCAACCAGTGAATTATGCAAGTAACTAAGTGTGATCACTAGAGTGTGGAAAGGGATATTCTTTTTTATGTGATTATGTATGTACACATTATGGAACATGAGCATGATAGTTATCAAGAATCAGCACAGCCTATAGATGTGACTTGGTTCAGCTTCCCCAAAGCTGGGTTGTTGCTTTTGGAGAAAATAATATGATAGAGATGTTAACATTTTAAAGATGAAGAAACTAAAACATTGCGAAGTTAAATGTCCAAGATGGTACCACAAATCCAGTGTAAAATGACAAGTAATTGTTTGATATGAGATTTTTTACTATGAGATTATTTACTGTTATTCTCTAATTGATCACTATTTGTCCCCCAAATAAGCAATTTATCAAGAATTCACAGGTATTCCAAACTGTGCTCATCACTTACCATTGTCTGGTATTAGATCATCTATTGGTTTTGTTTGCCTCCCTCACTAAAATGTAAGATCCATGTGGCAAAAACTTCATTTCATTCCACTCTCTGTATCTCCAGTAACTTGAACTGGACCTGATACAGAATAAGCACTTAATAAATATTATTGATTTGATGGAGGGATATTAAGTGTTCTGAGAAAGGCAAACAAAGTAAGATATTTTCTCAATTCTAAAGGAAATGTTCATGAGGCATTTGGGACTACTGAACAATACAGACTAATGTAGAAGCAAGAACTAAATTATTTAACATAGATTCATGCTGTGAAATTGAGAAAATGGAGTAAAATGGTCAGTAAAGCTTCATGATTAGAGAAGTTTCCAAACAAAGTGGAGCCTGAATCAGATTCCAAAAGATAGAATGCTTGGAATTTGGGATGTGGTAAAGGAAAGCAATGAGCAAAGGCCAATGAAAATGGCACATAAGAAGACAAGACAGACTTAAGGAGTTTATTTTGGGCAAGAAAATGGGAAGCAGTTGTAAGGGCAGATGAATTATACATTATGAAAGATCTCCAAGAAAAGAGAAGAGTTCAGACTTCATGTGATGGAAATAGAAAGCCCAGAAATAACAAGATGAAAATCTTTTTTTAAAATATATTTTTATTTATTTCAGAGAGGAAGGGAGATGGAGAGAGAGATAGAAACATCAGTGAAGAGAGGATCATTGATCTGCTGCTTCCTGCAAATCCCCTACTGGGGATCGAGCCTGCAACATGGGCATGTGTCCTGACCAGAAATTGAACCTGGCCCATAGCTTAATGTTCAACCACTGAGCCACGCTGGCTGAAAATCTTGCCTCCCAGATTACATTGCAGCAATTCTCTTCTTCTTGGGTCCCCAGCAAACAATGACCAGGGTTGGTCATGCAGCAGTTGTTTAATTAACACTTCTGATTAATAGAATTTCAATCAAAGACCTGGATCTTCCATCAATCCTTTGTTTCTCATAGACCCCAGAGAAAAGGGGCAACTGCATAAATTGCATTTCCCATCCATTTTTATGCCTTTAAGTGTGTCACAGCTTACAGTCCAGGAAAAATAAAAAAGTATTTCCAACTAAGTCACTGCCTCATTAGGAAGCAGGGTCTGATCTGAAACCAATTTTTCAGAACAATGACTTGTTAAGTGCTGAAAAGGCAGTGTTTAGTCATGGAGAAAATGAAGACAGATTCACCATGCAATTTATTGGGGTATGTTTTTTTTTTAAATACTAAGAGATGAGAGTTTTAACAAGTAGAGGGAAACAGCCCATTATCATGTCTCTGCTCCTTCAAAAAGGGAAACAGGACATGCTTCTCTTGGCGTGCAAACAGAAAAAGCTCCCCTCTCCCTCACCCCCATTATTTTCTTACTTACGATTCAGAACGAATGTGAGCCTTGTAAAAAAAGTGAGGAAGCTCAAAAAGGAAGAGGTGTAAAGTTCAAAACAAATCCCTTTGTGAAGGACAAACTAGGTGAGCAATTTCAGGTGAAGGTGTGTGGTGAGAGCACAGTCCAAGCTGCCAGTGGCTGCGGATTTCTCCTAGGGCAATGAGGCTCCGATGCTGAAAGGAGGAGTTATGAGAATCAGAGAGGGGGAAATCACCTATAAACTCAAAGTGAAATGGACCGAAGGTGATGCCCATTTTACTTACAAAGTAACAGAATAATTCAGTGAGAATAACTTCCATTCTACCACTTATATGGTCTCTGAAAGATAAATGGATAGAAAATGGAAAGTATTTGATTCGGTCCATTAAGAAGACCACTGGAGGAAGAACAGTGGTGGAATATTAACGTGACAATACTATTTTAGCACGAAATAGAAAATACCCCAGGATACTTCTTTCCATGACCCTGAGTGCATAGTTCAGAGTCCATTTCCTCTGTGAACTACTTGCTTTTCTTCTGTGTGGAAATTTGCTGCCTGACTTGTTGGCATTGTGGCTAAAATTTGTATAGCCATAATGCCAATAAGTCAAGCAGCAAATGTGGACCATACATCGCAAGGGAGACCAGATCCGTGAATGGGGGTACCTCTACCCAAATGTATTTCCACTTTTGGGGAAATATCTAAAACATAGGTTTAAACTACATCCATTACATCAGAACCTTCACTGAAGAAAGCAGAAAACACCCTGAAGCTAAAGTTTCAAGCACTTGCTGCTTTTTCATTCATTTCATAGTCCCACCCTGGTCTGTTGAAGAGGATTGTGAAAATGCAAGGTTTGAGGGACAGAGCCCTTATTATCTAATGCACTTCTCTTTCAGTTCTAAGAGTGTATGACTGTAGATCCACTTTTAGAGTTAATATGGTTTGGCTCTTAGCTGTATTGTAATTATACTTTTATGTGTGCATGTTAATCTCATCACCCCATCCACTATAAATTGCAAGTTCATTGGAATGAGGGATTATTTTCACTTTTGTGTCTTTCAAAATGCATATAAAAATGTTGGGCACATGATTTGGAAAACAGTTTGGCAGTTCTTCAAAAAGTTAAACATAGAGCTCCCTTCTGACCCAGCAATCCACTCTTATACCCAAGAGAACTGAAAACATACATTCACACAAAAACGTGTGCATAAATATTCAAAGTAGCATTATTAATAATTGTCAAAAAGTGGAAATAATCACATATCCATCAGTTGGCAAATGGATCAACCAATTGTGGGGTATCCATATAATGAAATACTGTTTAATCATAAAAAAGGAATGAAGCACCAATACATACTATAACACGAATGGCCTTTGAATATATTATGCTCAGTGAGGGAAGCCAGACACAAGAGCCATATTTTATATGATTGCATTTATATAAAATGTACAGAATAGGCAAGTCCATGGAAATAGAAAGTAGATTAGCGGTTTCCAGGAACAAGAGAGGAGGGAAGAGGGACATCACTACTAGTGGGTATGGGATTTCTTTTGGAGTAATGAAAATGTTCTGAAATTAGATAGTGATGATGCTTGCACAACTTTGAATATAGTAAAAAATACTAAATTGTATACTTTAATAGGTTAATTTTATGCTATGTGAGTTGTGTCAAATTTTTTAAATGTTGAGCACAGAGAAGAATTAGTGGTTGAAAGTAAGGTTTCTAGAAATATTTTAGGGGTGGGGAAACTATGCCTAGTGGTGCAATTATTTCTTCCTGTTACCATGTGATGAGCTAGATGCCTTCTTCACTCTTGTATGTCTCCCTGAGAGAGGCTGTGCAGCAGCCAAGGAAACATTGCTCAGGTCCCCTGCTGCAGAGAACATAGCTGACTAGTGGCCCCAGCTGCTCCTCCTCTACATTTGCTACCACATTTGTGCCAAGCTCCCACTGGCTGCTTTCAACCCATGACTGAACATAGCAGGGGTACTAAGGCATGCTCATTCCAGCAAGACACAGACTCTTAATCTAACAGGCGAAGACTTCCTATCCACCTGATATCATGATGTTGAATAATGGCTCTTCTCTGCAAGCCAGAGAGCATGATGGGAAAGGCAATCACAGAGCTGGACTCACTAATATCTATGCAGATGAGAGGGCCCAAAGTAATAGACGTGAATCTTCAAGGGTGATTGCCTTGACATGTAAAGAGTTTGGAGATATGTAGCATTCTTTGGAGGAGCATAGCATTCTTAGAGGTAAATTAGATAGGCAGCCATCAAGAGCACTACTTCATTTAACATCTGTAAGCAAAAAAAAAAAGAGGGCCAAGAATGGAGGGGAAAGAGGTTGAGTGGGGTCACCTCAATCAAAATCACTTTCCCTTCTTAGTTCCCAGACCCAAGATAACTTTTATATCTGGAAGTCACTGCCTAAAAGAGGTGAGGTGGCCAGATCCTTCACACCCATAATGCATAGCAAGTGCATACTATAGTAATTCTGCTAGTCCTACACCAAAGAACCTAGAGCCATTTACTCATTGATTACATAGTGGGATAAGGAAATTTCCAGACTTTTTGCAAACCACTGAACACAGACTCTGACCCAAAGCATTGCCAGGACCTCCCTGTTATCATACTATAGCCTGGTTCACAGTGGGCTCTATCCAGTGATTCCTGAGTCCCTGAATGTATAAGTGGAATTTATATACTTGGAAGTTGGAATAATATGCATATTGAGACCTTGACCTGTTAGATAAGAGCTATCGTAGTGGAGAAGACCAAGTAGTAACTCTGAGATGGAAATAGTACACCTGAGATTGAGCCTAAGCAGGAACAAAAGGCACAAAAAAGCTGCATAAGCAGGTAGCCCAGACCCAGGCCACCCATCACAGCTGTACCTGTGCCTTTTCCAGCTTGCACCTCTGCTCACACACAAGCAGCTGAAAGAGCAGAAAAGGCCCAAGTCTGATCTCCAAATCTGTATGTTATGTGAATTATATCTCAACTTTTTTAAATGTTGGGCACAAGCTGTATGGGGATATAAGCTGAATATTGACAACCACTGCATTACAGCCTTTTCAGAGCTGGCCATGAAAGACAGCAGAGGAGGAAAATCTACGCACATGTGTAGGATTGGCCTGAAGTGGGAATACGTAAAGATTCTGGAGCTGTGGCCAGTGGCTGGCCCTTTACTCAAGGGCCTGGAAGAATGGTGGAGTAGTGGCTGCTACTAACTTAAATAGATACGATAAACTCAGATCTCCTGCTGTGGGGAGATTGCAATTGACTAACAGCCCCAAGCATGATTAAGCGCAGTGGGGAGACTAAGGCAGGCTCATTCCAGTAAGACATGGGGCTTCTTCAACATGTAACTGTCTTGAGGACTCCCTGTTGGCCTAGCTGAATCTCTTTTGGACCCATGTTGATACATGGCCACCTAGACATTCCACTTTCCGCCCCTTCCTCCTTCCTCAGGTGTCAGACCCAAATCACACTGTCTGCCTCCTCCTGCTCCCACCCACAAGAAACCTCTTGCATGTCTCATGCCATCTTGAAGTCTGCTTCTCAGTGAACTTGAATAACACTAGATGCATTTTAGTTTGGCTCTGTGAGCAGAGAATAGCACTGTGAACTGGCTCTGTGGAAGCAGAGGATTTTTATCATTATCCACTCTGCCCAAAATAGGTGTCATTATTACCTCCTGCCAGGAGTTGAGGGGTGATTGAGTGGAGTGCACTAGCTATCATCTAAAACACTAGGAATGATGAATGAGGTAAATTTCAAAACTGCATTTTATCAGTTCTCTTTATCCTCTCAATTTCTACTGAATAGACAGTGAGCAGTGCCAATCCTAGCACTGTTTCCTACACACTGCCAGGAGTGGGGATGTGGAGAACACTGAGGGATTCTGGGTTTCTGTGGAATTCAGTAGACTTGAAAACATTGGTGATTTAGACTCTAACTAGAAAAATAGGCAAGCCCTTACCCTAGCTGGTTTGGCTCAGTGGATAGAGTGTCGGCCCTCGGACTAAAGGGTTCCAGGTTCAGTTCCGGGCAAGGGCATGTACCTTGGTTGCAGGCTGAATCTCCAGCCCATCAGACTAGGACAAGTGCAGGAGGCAATCAATCTATGTGTCTCTCTTACATCAATGTTTCTCTCTCTGTCTCCCCTGCTCCCTTCCACTCTTTCTAAAAATCAATGGAAAAATAGCCTCTGGTGAGGATTAACAAAAAGAGAAATATAGGCACATCACTTTATTGCTACAGGAGAACTTTAAGCTTCACACCAGAGCAAACCAGCGAGCAACAGCCCATTCATCCTAGTAACTGGGCCAACGAAGCAAGTGTTCGATATAGGGCCAGGGTGGGCAGCTTATTTTTAACACTCTCACATATAGCAGTCCCCACTTACATTCTAAGACTCACTGTTGGCCTGGCTGAATCTGTAGGTAATACCAAATCCTATATATACACTGGTGGGTTTTTTCGATATGTACGTATCTATGATATAGTTTAATTTGTAAATTAAGCACAGTAAGAGATTAACAATAACTAATAAAACAACTATAAAAATAATAATAATATTATATATATATATATATTTATTATTATTATATATATATTTATTATTATTATATATATATAATAAAAGTTATGTGAATGTAGCTTGCTCACTTGCTCTCTCTCTCTTTCTCCCTCTCTCTCTCTGATAACTGATCTGATCATCCAAATGGCTACTAAGTAATTAATGGCTGGGTAGCATATACGGGGTGAATATATTGAACAAAGGGATGATTCACATCACAGGCAGGACAGAGTGGGACAGCATGAGATTTAATTTTGCTACTCAAAATGGCATGTAATTTATAACTTATGAATTGTTTATTACTGAAACTTTTCATTTAATATTTTTGGACTGTGGTTGACTGTGGTAATGAAAACTGCAGGAACTGAAATCCCAGTTAAAGGGGACTGCTGTATCTTCTTTCTGTGACCCTTATCTTCCCATTGGAGTATGAATGAATGCTAGCAACTTGCAATACTTTCTTTCTCAAGGGTTTAGGGCTCTGAAAAGACTTCCAGTAAAACGAAGTTTTAAAATGTAGGTAAATTCTTTGGGCAAAGGGATCCTTCCACCACCTATCACTTGTAACAGGCCTAACTGTGCACAGAAAACCATGCTAGGTTGGCTGAAACTAGCCAAATCCATTGTCTAATGACTGATGAGATCCTCAATCAACTGAAGGCCAGCAGAACAGGGATTGGCATTCTAGTTTACAGAGAAGGAAAGGTTTGCTCAAGACCACAGGACCTGGAGACAGCCAAGATGGTGGCATAGGTAAACACCTACACTGCTGCCTTGCACAACAATTTCAAAACTACAACTAAAAGACATAACTGACATCATCCAGAACCACAGGAAAGCTGGCCGAGTATAAGTTCTACAACTAGAAGGAAAGAAAGGGGCTCACAGAGACCCAGAGGAGCTGCAAAAAGCTGAGGTACGGAAACGCACACGCTGTGAGAGCGGATGCCCGAGTACATGGCTGGCTATCTCTGACGGGAGGGAAACGGAGACTCCCAACACCATTGAACCCCTTATCCTACGACACTAAACCCCAGACCCAGCTGAAACTCATACGGGGGGGGAGTTTGGACTGTAAAAAGGGAGAAGTGCACGGAAATTTAGGGGAGTCGCAAAAGATAGGAGGTCTGGTCACAGTCACGCACACACAGCACCGCACGGAGGACAGATTGCTGATTGTGCTGCTGGCTTTTGCAACTGGGCGGGAGACAGACCCTCCCAACTGTGCCACTTCTGAGTCCACTAGGCCCCTGTTTCGGGCAAAACCCTGGAGATCTAGACTCGTGTGGTCCTGGGGCGCAGGGGAGCTGGAAAGGCAGCAGTCTAGAGGCACTGCGGGTGCGCGCATAAGGATGGCTCCAGCCATTACCCAGTCACGTGAGACTCGGGGGCCGTGGAGGGCGGGGCCGACTGGAAGACAAGGCGGTCCCTTAAGCCCTGAGACTCCACCCATCCCAAGCTCAACAGAGGCTTCTGTGGTTTTGCAAGTACAGAAGTTTCCCCAACATAGTGAAAATGCCAAGACAAGGGAAGGGATCACAAACAAAAGAAATGGAGGACAAAAAACGACTGGATATAGAGTTCAAAACCACACTTATAAGGTTTTTCAAGAATATGCTAGAAAAGATGGATAAATTTAGCGAGAGCCAAGAGGAGATGCAAAAAAGCCTACTAGAGATGCAAAAGAGCCAACTAGAGATGCTAGAGATGATGCATAAATTTAGCGAGTCCCAAGAGGAGATGAAAAAGGACCAACTAGAGACACTGACTGAAATAAAAAATACACAGAGTCCTAACAGCAGACTAGAGAAAGGCAAGAATCAAGTCAAAAATTTGAAATATAAAGAAACAGAAAACACCAACTGGAAAAGCAAGAAGAGAAAAGAATCCAAAAATGTGAATATAATGTAAGGAGACTCTGGGACAGCTTCAAGCGTACCAACATCGGAATTGTGGGGGTGTCAGAGGAAGAGAGAGAGCAAGATACTGAAAACCTATTTAAAGAAATAATGACTGAAAACTTCCCACATCTGGTAAAAGAAATAGACTTACAAGTCCAGGAAGCACACAAAACCCCACATAAAAGGAATCCAAAGAGGACTACACCAAGACACATCATAATTAAAATACCAAGAGCAAAAGACAAAGAGAGAATATTAAAAGCAGCAAGAGAAAAACAGTTCATTACCTACAAGGGAGCACCCATACGACTGTCAGCTGATTTCTCAACAGAAACGATGCAGGCCAGACGGGAGTGGCAAGAAATATTCAACGTGAT
>PVJN01061078.1:0-11390 GCA_004026805.1 Lasiurus borealis
ACCATATGAACTGTAATCTTTTAACTGCCCAAAATAGATTGATTGAAACTAAAAACGTATAATAGAGATATTATTAACACTCTGTTATTCAGGGGTTGGACAGAAGTAGATTTACAGTTGTTCATTGAAATAATACAATAATTAATAAATAATAACACAAGACTAGCCCTGGCCAGGTGGCTCAGTTGGTTGGAGGGTCGTCCCATACACCAGAAGGTTGTGGGTTTGATTCCCAGTCAGGGCATGTATGAGAGGCAATCAAACAATTCATGTTTCTCTTTCTTTTTCTCTCCCCCTTCCTTTCTCAAAAAAATAAAAAAGCCACACACACACAAAAACATATTCTTGGATGAGGGTTTAAAAAAAAAAGGAAGAAGAAACTGTCTCATTGTACTCACAAACTGTAAATCTACTTTTGTCCACCCCTGTATTGTGAGATAGGGTATCCTGATAGATTTCTAACTTCTGTATCCTCTGAGTAGCTTGCTTACTCAGTTTTTCTCAATCTTAACCTCTAAACAGTTGACCCCAATGGATCTTTCTGTCCCAGTCACATACACACCCTGAACCGTTAACTTGTTCTATCACCTCTTCCAAAGTGATAGAAGTCGCTTATAAGGAGATGAAAGGAACTTTGGGGGCTTGGAGAATTTTTAGAAATATTGGGACTAAGTAATGACATAGTCATCCTTGCAGTCTTTCCTCTAATAAACACTTATCCATGTATAGTTCTTCACAGGCACTTCGAAGGGTCCATCACACATAATCCATTCTCAATCACACCATACCATCTGTCAATCAGAGGTTAAATTATTAACCACTTCATATTTTTATCAAAGTACATCTGGAGTTCTGCTCATTTGGCAAACTGGAAAATGTTTAAAAGGAGGCTCAGTCCTTGGCCCATGCTAGCATGAAAGAATTCTAAGCACAGTTAAGTAGGATGGTTTTTTCATCATGCATAATTTTTTAAATGCAAAATTAAGATTTTAGTTTGGGAAGGAGAACACTGGTACAATATCTTAGGGAGATAAATCACAACAACAATTAAGTTCTGTTGCTCAAAGTGGATCAATGGGAAAATCTTTTTAAAGAAATGCTTCTTTTAACTATAAACAGCAAAGCTAAAATGTGTATTTTTATCTACCCCCATTTCTAAATTGTCTTGGCCCATTCATTTCCACACTCATACCATTTAAACATCTCCTTTGCTGAAAGTCCTTATACATGGTAGATGGAGTATTTCTTCAAAATGAAGATATTTAAAACTTAGTAAAATTCCACTTATTCCAGACACTCTGGCAAACTCAGTGAAAAGAGCACCTAAAGAAAATGAAAGACTGTTTGAATGTTTCCATATTTCCTATTTACTAATACCCTTTTCTATCCAGCTTGCCCTCCACTTATCACTAGGATCAGCCTTTCAGGTAGCATCCTTCATCGTGCCCAGAAAGTACCTGAACGAGGGCAGAGGGAACACTCTCATGGGCTCTTTCCCCTCTGTTGTCCAAGTGTCCCGGAGTTGTGCACACATATTAGGTCATGGCCTTTCCTTCAAACCTTCCCCTTGACAATCAGGTGCTAATGATCATGTGTTATTGGAACCAGCACATAAGTACTGTCACGTGTCTGTTCTTCCTCGATTGGAAGAAGTGCATCCCTTCTATCTCAGTTGTGTTCGGGTGGGCTCAGCTGTATTTTTTCACCTCTGTTTTCTAAATTAATAGAATCTGGGGGAGAGGAAATTATTAAGCGAAGTTCTGGCTTTGGCACAATCAATCTTGATGCTCTTCACAACTTACAGCCAAATCTGCCCTTATGAGAACCAGTTTCAGTTTTATTTTCCTTCAGGAAAGGACTGCGTGTTCCCTTTAAACCTGTCAGGTGGGGGCAGGATGTTAAGACCTTGGTTCCCAGAGAATTGCTCCCCCTTTGGTATCAGACCCCAGGTCTTTTAGCAGATAAAGTGGCAGGCCACTGCCTATGAAGCCTTCTGTTGTGGCTAATCTCTGCAAACTCTGGTTTGTCCCACTCGTTTGTATTCTGTCCCACAACTTGCATTTCTATTAAGCATTAAGACTTAGACAGCTAGAATAATCCTTCTACATATTATTAAAAGTATGTGATACGTTGGGGTTTTCTTCTTTTTGAAACCCTGTATTTAAACAAGACTTCTTTGTAAGTGCTGAAAATTTAAGTTTCAAACCTTCTGGCATCACCAGACTACCAAATTGACATCTGTGGCGTAAAACAGGGCAGTATTTGTGTTCTTGATTAAGAAAGGAAAAAAGCTTTATGTATGTGTACTCTATTCAATACAAATGCATAGACAACACTTTCCCTTGAGTTGCACATGGACATTTAGCATTGTATATTACAATGAAAGTTTGTAACTTAAGGGTATTATATATATAAATACATAAATACCTTTGTAACCTTTATACTGTAAATAAAAAGTTGCTTTTAGACTTGTATTTCTTTTCTTTTTAATGTTAAAATAGTTTCAAACCTACAGTACAAAGAACTCCTACATCCCCTTTTCCCAAACTTCCCAGGTAACGTTTTAGCCCATTTGTTCCATCTTCTTTTCTTGACGTGCTGCTCTCTCCTGCATAGCCCCCAAACACAAGGACACCGACCTCCAATGAGGAAGCCAGCATTGGTGCAACACTGCCGCCCCGTCCAGAGACCCCATTCTGATGCGTTGTCTCCTCTCCTTTCCGGCGCCGGGCCCTATCCAGTACCGCGTTGTGCTGGGTTTTCGTGGCTCATCAGTTCCTTCTGGTACCATTTTTAAGCAGATTCAGGGCAAATCCAAACTCTTAAAAACTTAGTTTCAGTTCTCGTTCCGCCAGTGACTTTCTGTGTGATAGCAGCTTAATCCCTGGATCATCTGAGCTTTCTCAGACTTGGAGTCACACCGAGATGGTTTTTCGGGAATTGCATTGGCAATCATCAGTGCTCCAGTGATGGGGTGTCACTCACTTTGCATGATACCTTAGCAAAACTGTGCCCTGTCCCTACCTCTCCCACATGTCCCTCGCCTACACCTGGTTTTGGTTCTCCCCACTGCTCTGGGCCCCCACAAGGAGTTCATTAACAAATGCTCAGGAGCTCGTTCCTTAGCACAAGGCCTAGAGCACTGGAGCTTGGTTAGGCTGACTTTACTGGTTGCCGTGGCTAAGCAGAGTTGATGCTCTGGTCCGAGCTTGGGTTTGCAAGGGCCACATTCTCAGCATCATGATCCCAACTGGAAAAGTGCTGTGCGAGAGAGAGCAGATGGAACTGTGCCTTCGCAATTCAACGACTTTCTACCTAAAGGAGCAGAGAATCCGATTTCTGACCTAGTGGGAAAGTTAGAACAGTGCTAATCTGATCATCAAAATCATCGAGCCTAAATAGACCCCAGGTGCCGGCCCACAAATAACTAAACTTTGGTCCCTTTATTCCCCCTTTCCTCCCTCAGCTTACTCCCCCATCCCCAGCAATGGCAACACCACGGCAGAACTGAGGGGTTTGTGGGGGTGGGGGTGGCTCAGAGTCTGTTTTCAAGCTCTTCCCAGGGAAAGGTCAACAAAGGATGCCCAAGCGAGAGGAGAGAAGATCCATTTCCTGCCATCGGAGGCTTCCTCTGGGAAGCTCCTCCTTGGGAGCCGGGCAGTGTGGGTGGCAGCTGGTGAAAGACAGAAGCCGAGCCAGAGGCCCAAGAAAGCGGGGTGGGCAGAACAAAGAAGATGCACACAGCTCGTGGGTCACACACCCGTCTCTTGTTTCGGGCTGAGCTATGTGCTGCCAAAATTCATATGCCGGGCCCTACCCCCAGCACCTCAGAACGTGACTGTGTTTGGAGACGGAGCCTGTAAAGAGGCGATTCAGCTGAAACGAGGCCATTAGGTTGGGCCCTAATCTAATCTCACTGGTGTCCTTGTAAGAAGAGGAAACCTGGACGCAGATACGGGAGCCTGTGCACACAGAGAAGGGACCCTGCGAGGACACAGCCAAGTGTGGCCATTTGCAAGCCAAGGAAAAAGGCCTCGAGAACCCAACACGGGGGAGAAACCAAGATGGCGGCATAGGTGAACACCTAAACTGCTGCCTCGCACAACAATTTCAAAACTACAGCTAAAAGACAGACCTATCATCCGGAACCACAGGAATGCTGGCCGAGTGGAAATTCTACAACTAGAGGGAAAGAGAGGGGCTCACAGAGACTCAGAGGAGCTGCAAAATGCTGAGGTATAGAGACACGTGCAGGGAGAGGACGGGCGCAGAGTGCCTGGCTGGTTTCCTCTAGAGCAGTGGTTCTCAACCTTCCTAATGCCGCGTCCCTTTAATGCAGTTCATGTTGTGGTGACCCCCAATTGGACTTCTAGCCCCCAGAACTGTGAGGAAATACATTCCTGTGGTTTAAAACAACCCTGTCTGTGGCATTTTGTTATGGCAGCCCTAGCAAACTAATAGAGCCCTCTTATATATTTTTTTTTAATATATTTTTAATTGATTTCAGAGAGGAAAGGAGATGAAGAGAGATAGAAACATCAGTGATGAGAGAGAATCATTGATTGGCCACCTGTTGCACGCCCCCCACTGGGGATCGAGCCCACAACCCAGGCATATGCTCTGACTGGGAATCAAACCGTGACCTCCTGGTTCACAGGTCGACACTCAACCAGTGAGCCATGTCGGCCAGCCCTTTTTTTCAAACATGCTCAACTCTCCTCACATTAACTACCATCAAACACTCCTTCCACAATTCCTGCAGCTATTGTCCTAGGCTTCCCTTTGTTTTCCCCAGACTCCTTGAAAGAGTCGTGTCTCCTCATGGATTACATTTCCTCATGACCCACTCACTCGTGGCCCTCCACAGTGTGGCTCTGCCTCCATCACCTACTCCTCTCTGGCTGAGGGCGTCAGCATCTTACATATACAGTATCACTGTCTGCTTTCTCAGCTGCTCCTCTCTCCTTCCCCACAGTCCTCCCACCCCTTCCCTGATTTCCAAGTCACTCCTCTGTCTATCCTTGTCTCCCCCTGTCTTTCTGAGCTTCTTTTGCAGGCTCATCCTCCTCTGGTTGGCCAACAAACCTCCAAGCTCTGCCCTGGGCTCCCCCTACACTCTCCTCTTCCGTGGGAGATCTTAATTGCAGCTTCCATTCCCACGGACACCCAGATGTCTCACAGCTGTGCATCTCCAGCCCTCATCTTTCTTCTGACTTCCAGAATGCATATATCTGACTGTTGGCATTTCAAAGGCACCTCAAATGCCTCATCCCTCCTCCACAAGCCCCAGATCTAGTCTTGGTCCAGTGTTCCCCTCTCAGTAGCATCACTGTTGGTCCAACAACTCAGGCCTTATATCTGCCCCTCCAGCCCTCACCATACCCCTTATCTAATCCACTTCCAGGCGCTTACAGTTTGTCTTCCAAAATCTCCCCATTATGTGTGTCTCTCCATGCCCCCTTCCCCCCAGTCCAGGCTCCCCTCACTCTTCTGGACTAGGGCAGTAGCTTCCTGTATAATAGCCACCCCATCCCTGCAATCAGATCTGCATAGTAGGGCTAGAGTCATCCATCCAAAAACAAATGAACAGTCTCCCATTGTTCTTGGGATAAAACCCAAAATCTTGAGCACAGCCAAATGTGCTGGCCCCTGCCCTACCCCCAATTCAGTAACTTCCGGCTTGTTCTCTGGCTCCCTGAGCCTGCTTCCAGTTCCTGAAATTCCACCAGTGGCCTCTCCTCAGGGCCCCAGGGCCTCCGTACCAGCTGTTCCATCAACCAGGAATGCTCCTCTAACCCCGTCATCGCTGGAAGAACGGGAGTCTTTCCTGACCCCCCGTCTGGGGCAGGTCAGAGCAATGGGCCTTCGCACACAGGCCTCAGCATGCGTATCACATAACTCCTCCTGGTGCACACCATCCTTCTCCTCAGACTGCAGGCTCCCCGAGAGCCGTTTTAATCATTGCTGTGTCCCCAGGAACAACGCAGAGCTCCGAAATAGCCCATAGTGATGAAATATTGTTAGATTGAATGAACGTGGCTCAGTTGGTTGGAACAGCATCCTGGACACCACAAGGTGGCGGGTTCGATACCTAGTCAGAACACATACCAAGGCTGTGGGTTCGATCCCCAATGGGGGCGCAAACGGGAGCCACCCAGATCCATGTTTCTCTCATCTCTCTCTCCCCTTTTCTCACTCTATTTAAAAACAAAAAGAACATATCCTCGGTGAGGATTAAAAACAAAACTACTTAAAAATAATTTTTAATACATTTTATTAATTTTTTACAGAGAGGAAGAGAGAGGGATAGAGAGTTAGAAACATGGATGAGAGAGAGACATCCATCAGCTGCCTCCTGCACGCCCCCTACTGGGGATGTGCCTGCAACCAAGGAACCTGGGACCTTTCAGTCCGCAGACCGACGCTCTTTCCACTGAGCCAAACCGGTTTCGGCTTAAAAAATTTTTTTTAATATATTTTATTATTTCTCTCTCTCCCAATTTTAGTAAAATATATTTTATTGATAACAAAACTACTTTTAGAGCCACAGACATCATAACTTACCAAGAACTGACAACACCGTAGAGTACACTATGTTTGCATTCGCTAGTTCATTCATTACCCTCAGATGCCAGAAAAGGCGGGTCCTGATTGTTAGCGGACCCTATTAAACAGGCGGAGCACAGCGCTCTGGCAACTAAACAGTTTCATTGGAAGAGGGTCTAGGACTTGAGGATTCCGCCCCGCCCCGCCTCTGGCCCCGCCCCTGGCCCCGCCCCTGGCCCCGCCCCACTCCCGGGCCCACGGCAGCCCCGCGAGGGACTTCCGGCCTTGGCCCCGCCCCCCGCGACGCCTCCTGGGCCCGGTTCTCGCCGGGGCGGCCGGTGGCCGCGGAGAGCGAGCGGTGCCTGCAGTGCGGGCCGTCGCCGCCAGGGGGCAGCCGCGCCGCTCGGGCCCGACCGCTCTGGGCCGCACTCGTCGCTCGTTCTCGGCCTCGCTCCGGCTGCCAGCGGCCACCTTTCCCCGCGCCCAGCGCGGACCCATCGGGCTCCCCGCGCCGCACCCAGCACCTCGGCTCCCCGAGGCCGCACCGAGGCCGCAAGCAGCGCCGCGGGGTGTGAGGCGGACCCAGGAGATGAAATGACAACGTCAACCCTCCAGGTACACCCGACGCGGCCCGGCCGGCTGGCGGAGGCCGGAGAGGAGGCGCGGCGGGGCCTGCGGACCGGCGGCCGGGCGGGCGGGGGCCTCCTCGGAGCCCCGGGGGCCTGTGGCCGCCCCTGCCGGTTTCTTGTTGTTTACGGACCCGGAGCCAGGGGCCACCTCCCGTCCGCAACGCCCGGTGCCTGGCCTGGCCGGACCCGAGGCCGCGCCGTGCAGCTGGCGCCCCGGTCCCGCCGTGGGCTCCGCCTCAGCCGGGAGGGCCCGCTGGCGCCGCCCCGGCCGGCAGCTCGGGCCGAGGTCGGCCGTGGCTCTGCCTCCTCCACCTCCACCTCCTCCTCCTCCTCCTCCTCTTCTTCTTCCTCCTCCTCCTCCTCCTCCTCCTTTTCCTTTTCCTTCTCCTCCTCCTCCTGCCTCCCTACCAGCCCCTGCATCTCCCCTGCCTCCGATTCCCTCTCCCCGGCCCGCGACCCTTCATTCATTCCCGGGATTGTGCGGGGCGGTGCTGGGTGGCGCCACCTGGATGCATGACTGACCCACCTCCCAGGTGCGGCCGGTGCTGCCGCCCGGAAAACATAAACACGCCCAGGCCTCAGGCCGGGTTGGAAGGTCCACCCACCCCGCCACCCCTCGTGTGTGTGTGTGTGTGTGTGTGTGTGTGTGACTGACCTTGGGCTGGTTCCCTGATCCTGGGGTCCGAGTAGGGTTGGTGTGGTTAATTCTGGGGAAGCATTCTTAACAGGGTGTCCGCTGCCTGATAAGCGCTCAGTGGAGTGAAGATGGATGGACACAGTGCTTGCAATTAGTCAGATTTCACGGGAGAAGCGGCACTTGGCAGGATCCCCAAAGGGAGCGTTCAGATTCCTGGCGGCAGAGGAGGGAGGGTTCTTCAGGTGGAGGGGCAGTGGGAACCGTGGGTCAGCTTCCGCCTGCAGGTGCCATCTGCCCGGTGTTTGTTTGTATGGCCTGTGAGCCAAGAATGTTTTGTATAAAAAAATACACACACACAAGCCGAGACCGGTTTGGCTCAGTGGATGGAGCGTGGGCTTGCAGACTGAAAGGTCCCAGGTTCGATTCCGGTCGGGGGCATGTACCTTGCTTGCGGGCACATCTCCACTGTGGGGCGTGCAGGAGGCGGCTGATCGATGTCTCTCTCTCATCGATGTTTCTGACTTTCTATCTCTCTCTCTTTCTCTCTGTAAAAAAAAATCAATAAAATATATTTAAAAAACACACACACACAAAAAAAACAATTTTTAAAAAGCAGCTTTAACACACACCATACAGTTCACCTCGAATGTTTTTCGTATGTTCACCTTAGTGTGCCCCTCAATGTTGTTCGTATATTCGCTGTATTGTGCAACCATCGCCCCAATCACGTTTAGAGCATCTACGTCGCCCTGAAGCCAAAGCTTCACCCTGTGGTTGTCTCTCCCCTCTATCCCTCCATCCCTCCCAGCCGCTGGTAACCGCTAGTCTACTTCCTGCCCCTATAGACTCGCCTAGTCTGGGCATTTTATATACATGGAAATTACACAAGAATGAAGGCCTTTGTGAGTGGCTTCTTTCATGTGACATAACTTAGGTTTTCGCATTTTTTTGCAAGGCTGAAAGGGTATTTCATGAAAAGCATGAAATTCACATTTCAGTGTCTACAGGTGAAGCTTTATTGTCGATGGCTGCTTGGAGCTCCCTGGCAGGGATGAGTCGTTGCCGCAGAGATTCTGCAGCCCTTTCCCTTCATCCTCATCCTTTGCAGTACGTGTCACTCGAGATGAGGCAGGGTTGGCCCTTTGGTCACCTTACCCTCCTGTCATCTGTCATGCAAAACTGTTCCTCTCCAAATTGCAGCTGAGGCCTCGTGCATGCAAAAAACTGTATCCGAGTGCCAGGAAAATCGCAGGTGCGTTGAGTATTGAGAAGGGAGCAAGGGGCCCTTGCTGGCTTGGCTCAATGGAGAGAGCGTCGGCCTGCGGACTGAAGGGTCTGGGATTCAATTCCGGTCCAGGGCACATGCCCAGGTTGTGGGCTCCATCCCCAGAAGGGGGTGTGCAGGAGGCAGCCGATCAATGATTCTCTCATCATTGATGTTTCTCTCTCTCTCTTTCCCTCTCCCTCTCTGAAATGATAAAAATATATATACAGTGGTACCTCGAGATACGAGTTTAATTCGTTCCGTAACCTTGAAGCGTGGGAAACTATGAGATGCTCAAGTCGAGGTAAACTGGTGGGTCGTGTGCAGCCGGCCGATCCGCTCGATTACTCCTATCTCAAATGTTGCTCGTATTTCAAAGCAAAAATCGCTCTCTCGACGGCTCGTATCTCAAAAATCTCGTATGTTAGGGCACTCGTATCTCGAGGTACCACTGTATATATATTTAAAAGGGAGGCAGCGGGGAGGACAAGGGATGGGCCTGCTCTGCCACATGGTCTGTCACATGGGGGACAGAGAGGACCTGGAATGTTGTTCTGAACCCCATCTTTCAAAAGGACAAACCTAAGCAAGAATGGTTATGGAGCAGCATTTTCATCTCTTGGCACATGTGAACTAATTTCTAAAATTCTGCAGCACATCAAAAAATATAGTATATTTTTTTGCTGATCTGCAAAAAAAAAAAAAATTTGATATAGTTTTTATTCATTTACACCAGATGGCTATTGTTTTGTTGGCTGTTGTCATTTGTGTGTGTGTGTGTGTGTGTGTGGAAAAGCAAGCAATTTATTAGTCGCAGCAAAAATATACTCAGGACAATGAAACAAAGGACATCGAAGAAGCCGAGAGCCTGGGCTGGGCGGCCTTAGCTCACCGGGGAGTCAGAGAAAAGGGGGAAAGGGAGCCGTGGAGACAGATTCAGGGGGTTAACCCTGGGCGAGCTGCCGCTGCCCTTTGTTCCTCTGGGTGCAAGTCTCACGGTCCCTTAGAGGTTAGGGGTGAGGAGAGGGAATGGCCTGGTGTGCTCCCTGGAGGAAGGGTGCTGTGGTCATTTTTGTATTTGATCCACTGCAAACTAAGAGAAGAGGTCAGTGCTCCTGACTTAATAGCCAGGTATTGCGTGTTTTAAATTTTTTGCATCACAGCTTCTGAAAATCATTGGCACAGAGGGAAAAAGCCCGAGGAACTGGGGGTGTTCGTTATGGAGAAGAGAAGTCACCAGCGGCAGGGTTAGCCGTTCATGTCATTTCTGAAGGCTGTGACGGGAGAGAGGAGACAAGTGAAGCTTGTGCTGAAGCTACTCTTCGATTCAGAGGGTTCAGGGCTCTTAGTCATTCTCTCTATTTAGGGCGTGGATGGAGCCGAAGCTTGAAAATAGTAGCTGCACTCTCACCTTTCCTCGTCTCCTCAACCCGGCCCATCCTGCCATCTTCGTAGAGCTCTCTGTGTCTGTCTTTCTGAGGCTTCTTGCCTTCCGATGGGGAAGGGCTGCACCAATGCCCAGGCCCTGCCCCAGCTGCTCAGTAGGGTTATTGTTTGTGTGGACGGAACTGTGTGTAACAGCGGGACCTGCCCGCCTGGTGTCTGGGCTGTATCTTCTTGGGGAGGGTAATTCTGGTGACGCTCCTGGGCTGAAGCCGTGGTTTCTGAAACTGGATGTGTAGATCTGGAAGACCCAGCACGCTCCAGGGTCCGTGGAGCGCACAGGCCTACAGGGTGTGCGATGCACTAAGAGACTCGCAGAGTCTCAGAGGTTCCCCAGGGCGGGGCCCTTCTGTTGCAGCGCGCACTTTTGTGCTGGAGATGTGGCCAACTGACCCGTGTGCCCAAGTAGCTTTTCCCCAAGTGTCAACTTGACCAAACAGTCTTCTCTTTTCAGTCTCGAGAAGCCAGTTGGGCCAGTAGATCCCTTTCACTTCATCTCATAAACCTCAGGCTGATGAAGGGCTCTCCGTGCTGGCTGGCTCTTCTCTGGCCCTCAAGGCGCTGGCCTCCCTGCCGAGCAGCACAGGAGCCATCGGTTCCGGTGCTTCCCCTGTTCCAGGCGCTGAGTCAGGGTCCCTGTCTTTGCCCCGAGGCACCGAGTAACCTGGACTTTTCGCCGGCTTCCACGGGCTCAGAGCAGAGACCGCGGAGGCTGCTTCCACGGTGTTGAGTCCTTTCAGCATCCTCTTAAGGCCTTTCTACTTGTTGGAAAAATAGGCCGGCATAACGGTCCGTGCCTGACTGATTCTCATCAGCGCCTTCCTTCTGCCTGGGACCCGAGGGCTTTCTGGATCCCCGGGGAAGCGCTGAG
>PVJN01061079.1:0-11389 GCA_004026805.1 Lasiurus borealis
TAAGTATTTTAATTTTTTTGGTGCGATGGTAAATGGGATTGCTTTTTGGGTCTCTCTTTCTGTAATTTCACTATTAGTGTATAGAAATGCCACAGACTTCTTAGCATTAATTTTGTATCCTGCTACATTGCCGAATTCATTAATTAAGTCAATTAGTTTTGGAATGGAGTCCTTTGGGTTTTTTATGTACAGTATCATGCCATCTGCAAATAATGACAGCTTTACTTCTTCTTTTCCAATTTGGATGCCTTTTATTTCTTCTTCTACTGAGTATTTTCTAAGGGACTGGTAAAGGTTTGAAAACTTCATGAATTTTACTCATTTAATTATCACAATGATTCTATATATCAGCTCCAATAATCATTCCTCCTTTGTAGGTGAGTAAACTGAAGCACAGGAAGTTTAACTTATTAGCTCATAGTCACACAATTATTAAATTGTAGACCCAGGATTTGAACTCAGTGAGTTTATTTGTTCTAGAGTTAATGCCTAGAACATTACCCACTCTATATTGAACCCCTGTCTCTTCTGGATAATATTTAGTGCATAATAAATATTCCCTAAGTTATATCTCTGCATTCTTCTCATAACACTTTTAAAAAGCATTTACTTATTAAATATGGTGGTTTATTTATAAAATATGATGGTTTGCTTTAGAGAGGCTAAACATTAAACTTGAAAGGATTTTTCTTCAATATGCTTGATGTATTTAAACTGTAAATTAATACACGTTTTGGATTACTTAACAATCATTTTAAATATCTTAATTAATGTGGTTTCCTGTTTCATATATCTCATTTGGGAAGTATTAGGCATGTAGTATATGTGTTTGTGTGTATATATAAATACTCATGTATTATGCAGTAGGCTAGATAGAGTAGTACTGAGCAGGCAAGCATCCAGCCAAGATTTAGTGAGGGAGCACTTTGAACATCTGCTTTCCCTGGCACTGAGACAGAAATGAGGAGGTAACCAATGTCAAAAAGTGTCTGTACCGCAATACTAAGCCCAGACCATAGTATTATAATTTAGTTTTTTAAAAATATTCTAAATAAAGCTTCTCTTTGCTCCTTCTTACTTAGAGATTGGTAGAAGACCTCATTTTTATTGTTCCTTTAGCGTATACCAGAAATCAGTACTGTAAATGGGGAAGCAGTATAATGTGTGAATAGCCCGTAGGGTTTTAGTGACAGACAGTTATGGAAGTTAATATGTATTTCTCAATTTAACAGCTATATAAACTTGTTTCATTTTCTTAGCACTTTGAAGCTCATCTGCAAATTGGGTAATATGTGTAAAGACTAAAATATATAACATTACATTTACCCTCCAGGAAGGGAACACTTTGGAAAGTCTAAAGCGGAGAGATCTATGCTGCTGAAATATGATCAAGAATAATTTCAGGGAAAATGTAGAACTTGAGCAGAGCTTTGAAGAATTGTATAACAAGCCTTTTTGGCAATA
Source organism: Lasiurus borealis (assembly GCA_004026805.1). Lineage (NCBI taxonomy): Eukaryota > Metazoa > Chordata > Mammalia > Chiroptera > Vespertilionidae > Lasiurus > Lasiurus borealis. Next base: position 1,465 of record PVJN01061079.1, read on the forward strand.
TATCTTCACTTTTAGCACTCTTTTCTGCTCTAGATCCAAGCTTCATATCTTCAGGGGAATTATATGAAAGTTTAATTTAGATGCGATTAAGCCCCACTGCACTTGGAATTTCCTTCTGAGTGTGTTAGAATGAATACAGTTATACGTGGTCTGTCCTCAGTTCTTTGATTCTGCTAATAATCTGAGCAGGGGAAGTCCTACCAAGATACAAAGAAAGACAGTCTACCTACCCATGTCCAAGTTCTTTAGAATAGTGGTTCCAAGGTTTTTGTATGTTAGAATCACTTGGGTACGTTTGAAAACCTGATGCCCAGGTCTTACTCCAGATCAATAAAAGCAGAATCTGTGAGCATGGAATCCAGACATTGGTATTCTTTTAAAATAATACCAATGATTCCAAAGTACATTCAAGTATAAGAACAGTGATTTCTTTTAGAATTTTGCTTCCAATATTTATGTGTGCATCAGAATCACCTGGAAGGCTTGATAAATTATTGTTTTGGGAGACTTATCCCCAGAGTTTCTCTTTTACTATGTCTGAGTGGGGGCTGGTATTACTAACAAATTCACAAGACCATACATTGAGGGCCACCCATCTAGAACCATGCTTCTCAAAGCTTAAGTGCATGGTAATCATCTAGGGGTCTTGTTAAACTGCAGATTTTGTTTCAGTAGGTCTTGGATGTGGCCTCAGATTCTGCCTTTCCAGTAAGCTGCAAGATAAGCTTAGGCTGCCTGCCCTAGGCTTTGAACCACTGGCTGGTCAGGATTGGTAAGGACCTGCATTATCTCAGAGCTTCTTAGAACTACCCCAGAACTACTGAATATGAAATACCTTTTAACAATAGGGTGCTTTGAAATCATTTGAGAAGGTTTTGTTACTGTTTTTTTTTAATTGGTGCTTAGGTTCTACCCTGATGATGTTTATTTAGCCTAGCTTGTGTGACATAGTGGTTGAGCATTGATCTATGAACCAGGAAGTCAGTGTTCAATTCCTGGTCAGCACACATGCCTGGGTGGCAGGCTTGATCTTCAATAGGGAATGTTCAGGAGACAGTTGACCAATGATTCTTTCTCATCATTGATATTTCTCTCTGTCTCTCCCTCTCCCTTCATCTTGGAAATCAATAAAACTATTTTTTTAAAATATGCTTATTTAATTGTCATGGGTGAGGCAAGGCATCAGAACTTTAAAAAAAAAAACAACACAACAACAGCAAAAAACTTTGAGATAGAGTTGTGCAATAAAATATTTTTTAAAGTAGAGTGCAAATTGGTGTTCTTTTATGAAATGTTTTGTGATATTTTATTGTTACAGGATGTCCTCAACCTGGAGCTACAAAAAAAATGGCAAAGTGCTCTTCATGTGTCTATGGAAGACATCATTACATTTTCACATTCATGGTGGCCTAGCCTCAAAAGTTGTCTTAAGACATAGTTTCAGGCAACTACAAAAAAATGACTGGAGTTTCACATATGGCACTATATGAATACTTCATCTCCATTAACTCCAACACATTGAAGGCCAACTCAGTTTTAGTTACTGGATTACAAAGATGATTCCCATACTACTCATGTCTTCGAGCTGCTCCCAGAGCAGTTGAATACTTATATAATACAAAACTTAATACAGAAAAATCACAAGATTTCATAGAGGAGAGCAATCCCCAAAGCTGTAGTGCTCAGTGAGAGTGGATTTTAAATGGAATCTTGAAGAATAGGTACAAAGCATGTGACCTAAGATTAGGAGCATTGCATTTCAGATAAGAAGGTGCAAAGGCATCTACCAGAGAAAACTCCTGCTCTGTTGTGAGAGAAAGAACTGATTAATTTGGATGAAGCAGAATTTATGTGGAAGCATCACAGGACCATATTTTAGAGCATGAGAAACAACCTATGAATGTTATTGAGCAATTGTAACTGAGTGATAGGAGAAATGTGGTACTTTGGAAAAATAAATGTGTAACTACAGATGTGTAACTAGAGATGAGATGAAGGAGACAATTTTAAGTTAGGGAATAAAAATTACAAAAATTATCATCTTATTTTTAAAATTCTATTCCCCCTCCATTTCTTTTTAAAACAAATCTCACTATGTTTATTTCAATAGAAATAATTTTGGATTAAGAATGATATGTAGAGTGGGTCAAAAGTAGGTTTACAGTGTTTTTGTGGAAGATAATACAATTAATAAATAATAATATAAGAATAAACTGTGCTTTACATACATACAACTTTAAGCTCACTTTTGTTTCCTTGTGTATATATTTAAATTGTGAGCAGCAATTATAACATTTCAGTGTCAATGTTAAGGTAAGTTGAGTGGAATTATGAGTGTTTTCTTTGTGGTATTTCATTGACTTTCTACTATTTAAATGTAATTGCTTCTCGGTATTATATGCATACATTATCAAAACTGCCTTCTTGTTTTGCTAGTTAATGATTATGAAGTGTAAAGCTTTGGTTGAGCATGCCTACCCCATCTCAAGCAATTTTGCTTGTGTTTGTGTGTACTTTTAATAAAGAAGAACTAAAGATTTTATATTTTCTGGGTGGGATATTTTTTTACTTGGTTGAAACAATCTTTTAAGGTTTCAGTGTATTTATTATAGTTCTAATTTTTTCTCACTTTCTTTACAACTGCTTAGCTTGTGGTTAGTAGAATTTTACTTTTACTTTTTAAGAGCAACATTTTTTTTCCTAGCTTTATAGATACCAGAACCTGTGTTTACATCCGAGATTTTTCTTGGTGGATTTACTGACCTTGGGAAAATCAAATCTTTGAGCTTCATTGACCTCCTCTATAAAGGTGGATTCAGAGTACACATATTGGGCTATTCTTTTATAATTTAGACTTTTACCATAGTGATTGCTGGTACCATTTCTGCCTTTTATACCACTGTATTACAAGTGCCTGGCATAACGTCTGGAGTGTATATGAATGATTCAATAAATAAACCTATTAGGCCACAGTGTCCATTTGGGCAACATAACTTGTGAGGAGAGATTTGTGGAAGATACAAATCTAAAAGCTTAAAAACATGCAGCGATTTCTTGGTGGATGTTTTTGCCCATTGATCTTATGGACAGCACCTGTGCTATTCACTGAGTTCTTGAAATGGACAGTGAGACAAGTCTATGTAAGATAAATTGGCTGCAGAGGATGAGTGATGAAAGGCATTTGCCTTCATTATCGATAGTGATATGCTTCATTTTTCATCTTAAGGTAAAAAGAAGAATCGCATTGAATTGACTTGTTAATTATTCAAGTTTCTGAACCCCTCTGAAGTAACACAGGAAAGGCTATATGATGATGTCAGGAGTAAAAGCCACTGGTAGGATTTCTACTACAGCTAAGGCAAACATTTCTACTAGCTTTTTTCAAAAAATGATCACCATGTTGCTCATTTTCACTATGTAGAAAATCCACAGTGTTTGCTATTAGCCAATGCTTACAAGAAAATTTTTAATTCTCTAAGCCCCAAATCATTAATTCATTTCATAAGCCAGTGAATTCAATGCAGAAAATAAATCAGACAGTTGAACTATTTTGACCAGTTGTTTATAAAATAGGTCAGCGAGATTGAAAGTCACATAGCCAAATTATGTTGATTTTTTTACATCCTTTTCATTGCTTTATTTTAAATTCAGTTGATTTTGCTTTCTAGGTCATAAATATATAAGCTGAAAGGCATTGCTGCCTTTTCTCCCATGACATATTAAGGAACTCAAGTTAAAACATGACAAAATGATGCCCCAGATTTCCCTGCCACATACGCCCTTTATGAATTCCTAGAATTGGAAGTTTAACACCAGTACCAACAACATCAATACCAACAATGATACTTTGTAATTTACTTTTATGGTTTAAAAATATTTTAATTGACCTTCATAATGTCAGTGAAGCAGTCAGAACAGATAATAAAGGTCTGTGAGGTTACATTACTTTGTCACAAAGTTGTTAAATGTTAAATGAGAAGAGATCATGATCAATAGCTCTGGCCTCTGGACTGATCTTCATCCCAGTTGTTTCCTTGACTCAATAGCTAAAGAAATAGGACAATCCCATCTTTCCCTTAATTTCTGTAAGAAATGCTATTTTAGAGAATTAAATTTAGTGACCACACTGTTTAGGCTTCTACTGTACAGTGCAATCTGGATAAAATAAATATTTCATATTCTTGAAGAATTCTTAGTTTGCAGGGAGACTTAGGCAAACACAATGTGATAAATGCTATGTATAGAATACTAAGGAAGAGGGAATAATTAATTATCCTGACTATATTATAAAATTGTTATTATAAAATGTTTTTCAGGGATTATTCATACAAAATAATGGAGAAGATGTGTTGAAATGTATCCATCAATTTGTTAATTAAAATATTTTATGATTTCCCAGATTTTATAATTTTTATAATAGCTTCCAGCTTTTTAAAATTTAATAATTTTGTGCCATAATTTGTATAACCACTTTTATATTGGATTTAATAGCTGGACTATCTTCCCAATTGTTGACTGTACCTTAAGATCATTTTCCTCTTGAAAGCAGAGAGGGAGAAAAAAGTGACCTTAGTAAATGATAAATAGATGCCATAAATAAATATTATTTTCATGGCTAATGGGAAATCAATTGTCTATAAATATTATTATAAACTAGAAGCCTGATGCATGGAATTCATGCACAAGGGGTTGTCCCTCAGCCCAGCCTGCACCCTCTCCCTTCTGGGACCCCTCAAGAGATGTCTAACTGCCCATTTAAGCTCAATCCTGATTGGACCTAAACAGGCAGTTGGACATTCCTCTCACAATCCAGGACTGCTGGCTCCCAACTGCTTGCCAGCCTGCCTTCCTTGCCCCTAATTGCTTCTGCCTGTCAGCCTGATCACCTCCTAACCACTCCCCTGCCAGCCTGATTGATGTCTAACTGCTCCCTTGCCAGCCTGTTTTCCCTTAATTGCCCTCCCTGATAGGCTTGATCCCCCCCCCCACCAACTGCTCTCCCCTGCAGGCCTGAGTCACCCCCGCCCCCAGCTGCCCTCCCTTGCAGTTCTGGTCCCTCCCAACTGCCCTTCCCTGCTGGCCTGATCGCCCACAACTGCCCTTGCTTATAGACCTGGTTCCTCCATTGCCAACCACCTTGTGGTAGCCACCTTGTGTCCACCTGGGGGCAGGATCTTTGATCACATGAGGGCAGCCATCTTGTGTGTTGGAGTGATGGTCAATTTGCATATTACTCTTTTATTAGATAGGATAGAAACCTGGTGCATGGGTTGGGGCCAGCTGGTTTTCCCTGATCAGGGTGGGGGTTCCCTTGAGGCATGGGTCAGCCTGTGCGAGGGGCCTGTGGTGGTTTTCAGGCCAGCCACGTCCCCCTTTCCTCCCCACCCAGTGACCCAAGCAGAGGCCCTGGGATCTGGGATTTATTCTGGGATAAATGGGGCAGTCTTCTACAATTGAAATTTTGTAGCCTGAAGCAGAGCCAAGCCTCCTGCTCACTCCATGGCAGCAGCCATTTCTGTTGGGATTCATTTTTCTTCTATAATTAAAACTTTATGGCTTTAAGTGGAGGCCTGGGCCCATCAGGGTGTGTAGAAAGCCAGGGGAACCCAAGCCTCCCTCCTGCTCGCTCTGTGGCTGTAGCCATCTTGGTTGGGGTTAATTTGCATACTTACTCCTGATTGGCTGGTGGGCATGGCTTGTAAGTATGTGACTGGTGGCACTGTTCCACAAAGTCCTTGGAGACCCAATTCCTTCCAGCTCACCTGCTACCACTCCCTTGGGAGTGGCCCTTGTTATTATGGTCTGGGATGATCCAGCCACCACATTGTTTAAGCAAAAGCTAGGCAAAGGGTTGCGATCAGGGCCAGAGACACTTATGAGTTGTCTTTAGGGAAGGAAGCTCATGCATGCAGAGAACCTTCTGCCTACATCTTATTGGCTAGTACTGAATCTGTAGCAATAGCTAGCTGCAAGTTATCTAGGGAAATAGCTAAATCATCCATTATTTTGCAAGAGGGTAAGAACAGTTATTAGGAAAAATTAAACTTGAAATGGAAGACAGGGGGACATAGGATATTTTGGACAGGTAAGCACATTAAAGAGCCAGAAAGACTTTGTTCAGATGCTGTTTTACCCAGGTTATCTCTTTGAACCTGTTTGCCCTTCTAAAAATGAGGATGATCATTCTGCCCTGATCTCTTCATAGTGTTTGTGGTGACAGGTCAAATACAATAATGAATTTATAAGCACTTTGAAAATTGTCTTGCACAAATATGAAATATTATTTTTAAAAGTACTAAATAACCTTCTGAATATAGATTCAATATTAGCAGAATGATATATGAGTTTTTACATTAGGCCCTATGCTAACCTTATTTGACAATTGGAAATTATATATTAATGACAAATAACTCAACATAAGAGAGACCATATCTCTGTTTATAAAACACTTTCAAGAACATGATGATGTATTTGATTATTCTGTCAGTTTTGTGCAGTGAGGATTAGTATGCCCATTTTACAGACAGAAAAAATAAAGCAAAGAGGTTAAATGAATAGCTCAATGTCATGCAACTTCTGTGGTGGGTTTAGAAACTATGTTGTCTGAAAGTCTCATACATTTTTGTAATATTGCTGCTTGAATTCTTTTATGCCAACTTCTTATTGCCCATTTGGAAAGTCCAGATCTCTAAGATTAGAATGCCAGAGTCTCAGTTATTTATCCCTTCCTTGTCTACATGGTGTTCTTTTCCATTTCTTCCCAATATGAAATAAATCCTCCCATCTGCCAGTCCCTTCCTATGCACACCCATTACCCTGCAGAGCCACCTAATTTACTGCCCCACTAAATGTTCTTTTGTCCCTGACTCACTCAACTGCTGTCCTTTCTTTAGATGTCAACTCAGGTCCCATCTTCTGTGTAAAACATTTCCCGACTACTTCATTCCACAGAGACCTTCCGTTTTCCTGAACTTTGTAACACATAGAATATATATATAGAATGCATATATTACATTTAATTATAGACCAAGTATACACTGCATCAGATGACTCCAGATGTCTTAGCTTTCTTTCCCCAACTAGACCTTAAGGTCTTATACTTCTTAAGTTATTTCAGTTGCACAAGGACAGTGGTGAGAACAAAGGAAGAAGTCTGGAATTTGTTACAAAGGTCATACTTTATGAGCAATTTTTACTATAAACATGTTCCACTATTGAAAAAAATTGTGTTTTAAATTATTTGTTAAAAAAAACAAACATCTTATATTATGTGATTTGAATGTTGTTCATTTTGCGGAGAGGAGACCTTAAATTCTCAGATTCAGGTGGAGCCCTTAGAAACATTTCAATGTAAACCCCTTCATTACAGATGAGTTTATGTAGTTTACCTGGAACCACATAGTGGTGGTGCAGAAACAAGAAGGGTGAGTTGGCCTTACCCTTAGACGTTCATTCTCTCCTCCTCTCCTTCTTTTTCTCCCTCTCCCTCTCCATTTTGGTTCATAGTTTTTAATTCCCAAAAGTTATCTTAATAAGCGAGATGATTTATTCAAAAGGTCACTGATCCCTTTCCTCCCTGTCTTTTTCTTTTCTAGCTCTCTTCAATCTAATTCCTGTGGGCCTGCGTGTGGTGGCCATCCAAGGGGTGAAGGCCAGCCTCTATGTGGCCATGAATGGTGAAGGCTATCTCTACAGCTCAGTAAGTCCCTTTTCGTGTGTGTGTGTGTGTGTGTGTGTGTGTGTGTGTGTGTGTGTGTGTATGTGTGTGTGTGTGTGTGCTGTCATTGGAGTGAGCATCATTTCATTATTTCAGGGCGGGGGGAAAGTGGCAGTTGACATAATTTTATATTGTCTGAGCCAGTATGTCAGGGTTATTATGAGGATTTTATAATTCAGAATGTTATAAACTTCGTCCTGTTGAGAAAGAGCTAGTTACTTCCTTGCAATGTAAATTCTCTTCATCTAGCTTCCACTTCTGGAGGATAATCTATTTTTTGAATTTTAGCATTCTGTTTAATGTAAGAGGTGAGTCATTTTTCCTTTCTTCTGTTGCCTCTTCTTCAAACACAAAGGATGGTTTGGGAAGCTAGATTCTTCAGTTTCTGGGAGTCTTCTCTGTCTATAGAGGAGGAACTTTGAAAATAGATTATGCTTCTGTTGTATTTAATAAACTCTATGCAATACCAATGGGTTAGGTTCCTGGAGTAACTGGTCACTTTGAAGGCAATGTGAATTAGTCGGCTGAACTCTGGTTTAAGGGCTGGGATATTTGAGTTTAATTTGCATTCTGTTACTCTGAAGTTATCCCTTTGGGCAAGTTACCTCCTCTCTTTGACTGAATTTCTGGACTTTTAAAACAATGTTGTCTAATGTCATTTTTAAATCGGAAGCTGATAAAATTAGGTATAATCAATGGCTACATTATCGGCATTGACATGTTATAAAGAAGTTAATGATATTCTGACGCCTATCTAATCTCAAGATGATAATTTATACATTGAGAGAGAATGTGGCTACATGGAACCTTATGTATATATAATTTCTGTTCTCTCATAAGGGAATTGTCTACTTGTAGTTCAAGAAGAAATATCCTTGAAAATCATGGCTACAGATTTCCACTCTTACTTTCTATGTTCTCAGTAAATAACATTATAAATAAGGTTATTCAGGAAGTTGACTTTTGCCTACAAGATACGAAATCAATTATTGAATAACTGCTATTAAACTTTTTAAATATTCATTTAATGAATCTCTGGTATATTTTGCTTGATATTACTAATGTATCTGTCATACATAGTAGAATTCTTTTTTCAAAAATATTTTTACTTATTTCATATAGGAAGGGAGAGGGGAAGAAAGAGAGAAACATCAGTATGAGGGAAAAATAATTGATCAGCTACCTCCTGCACACCTTATACTGGGGATTGAGCCCACAATCCGGGCATGTGCCCTGACTGGGAATTGAACTGTGAATTCCTAGTTTTTAGGTTGATGCTCAAACACTGAGCAACACTGGCTGGGCCATATTAGAATTCTTAAAATTATTGTTTTATTGTTCAACATATCTAGATCTAAATATGCTTTTATTTACTAGATGTATACATATACATTTTTAACAGTATCTAGTCAAAACAATATTTAAAGGTAAATATATGTTTGCTCAAAACAGTGGACTCTCACTCTTGGTGTGCCATAATGTCTAATTATTGTGAATCTGTGCTTTAAATGTAAAAATGAATATAAGAAAAAAAAGATAACAGGTTGTTATTTAAAATAATTTTAGTTTCTTTTAACATTAAAAAAATTGAATGTATTACAAGTTAAAACATGGAGATGATCCTAGGGATAATATGATTTAAGGATTGAATCTATCATCAGGTCAACAGCTAAAATTAGAGTATATAATGCTCATATTTATATTTAGAAGATGATTATTTATTTATTTAAGAGCTTGTAATTCAGGTTGTAGTTCCAAAGAAGCAGTAGAGTCTATTTCTCTGGACCAGAGTGATTTCCAAAGGTCTGGGAGAAGGAAAAACACAGAGTCTGGCAGTGGTAGTATAGGCAGGAGGCAGTTGTGTAAGAGCATCTGTGTGTGTGTGTGTGTGAATGTGTTAGGGGGCGGAAGTGTGGAGGGGTCACCCTATTGGATGCAATCCCAGAGTTCCTGGGAGGAAGCTGGATTTTCAGTATGAGATGACTAACCTTTATACTCCGCAGCATTTTAAGAGATGCATGGCTTGAGTTCATCAGAGGAAGTTTTAAGAAATTCTTGCCAAGAGAATCTTACTGTAGGTGCTTTTTTTTTTTTTTTTTTTTTTTTTTTTTTTTTTTTTTTTTTTTTTTTTTTTTTTTTTTTTTTTTTTTTTTTTTTTTTTTTTTTTTTTTTTTTTTTTTTTTTTTTTTTTTTTTTTTTTTTTTTTTT
>PVJN01061080.1:0-11389 GCA_004026805.1 Lasiurus borealis
GGGGGGGGCGATGGTGAGCCTCTGGCTGACCCCAACGCGCCCCCTTTGCCGGCGTCTGAGCGTCGGAGCCGCTTACCTGGGGAGGCGTGTGGGGCGACCACTGGGCGATGTGGCTCTTGGACGGGTCCGGCACGTTGGGCCAGATGTGCTTCTTAATCCTGGAGGGGGGGCACCGGTGAGGCCCTGACCACAGACCCCCCACAGCGCCCCGACCCACGGCCCCCCACAGCCCGGCCTGCGCCTGCTGAGCCGCACGTGCAGGGCAGAGGGACCGTCCTTGTCGTAGCGAAAGGCCGCCAACAAGACGAGAGGGCGTCGCCGACATTCCACAGGGAAACTCAGACCCACCCCGACCAAAACCACGCAACTGCCCCCGGGCCACGCGTGCTGGAGCTGAGCCCTCCCACCACGAGCCAAACGGCTCAGCTTCCGACGTGGGCTGGTGTCTCCGTGGGCCTGGAGGCAGCACAGCTAAAGGGAAACAGTGACCTTCCACAGGAAGAGGGACAACGCCAAAAACGCGGAGGCAGGCTGTCCCGTCCGCGCAGACCTGTGCGCAGCCCAGGTCAGAGCCACTGGACCCCCGGGCGCCCGGGCGCAACCCGGAACTGTGGGCAGAAAGCGCACTCCCAGCCCCAGGCCAGCAGGAGGGGGACTGAAAACACCCCGAACCGACGGGAAGCACTGGCTCACCCGTCTGTTTCCCACGAGAGACGGCCTCAGGCCCGGCGGCTGCCTGGTGAGCTCCACCAGGAATTTAGGGGGGGGACTGTCCCTGCCCACCCCACACCCACTGAACAGCGGCCATGCCCCGAGCCGGTAGACGGGCTGACGCTCCTGATACAGCTCCCCGGGCACCGGCCCCCGACCCGGCGACTCCTCCCTAGCCGCTCGGTCACCCGGGGCCCAGAGCAGAGCCGCGCCGGCTGGGCGGGGCCAGGCCGGGCCACAACCCACGAGGGCGTTCGGGGCCGAGGTGCTGCGGCAGCGACACGTCGTGCGGGCCGGCCCACACGCGTGCGAGGCGTGCGGAGGCGGTACTCACAGGTCCCGCTTGTTGAAGCAGAGCAGCACGCCCAGCAGCGTGAGCAGCAGGAACGCCAGGCAGACGGGCACCACGATGGCCTCGATCTCCCCCTGGGCTGCAACGGACGGAGAGGAGCCGGCTCAGCGGGGCTGGGCGCACAGACCCGCGTCAGACCGAGCGCCCAGGCAGGCCGTCCGGCACGGCGAGGCCCGGCGGCTGTGGGTGTCGGTACCCACTGCGCCCCGCCGAGAGGGGTGTGCCTCCGCCAGACAGCCCGGCACTGGCCGTAAAAGCAGGGGGAGCACAGACGGACGGACCCACCGAGGCAGGCACCGGTTTGGGGGTTTGGGGGCCCAGGTGAAACCAGTCAGAAACGATGAATAAACCACCGACAATGGCCAGGAGAAGGGTTCCCTTGTTTAAAGCGTGACGGCCCTCCGAACCCAGAGGCGCCAGGACAGCCCCAGCAGACCTATCCTGGGACAGACCTGGAGAGGCCGCGCCCCTTCTCACCGAACTTGGGGGTGGTGAAGGTGAACTCGGGGCCGTCCTTGCCGCCCTCGTCCGTGTAGGCCGCCATGCGCACCATGTAGAGCGTGTCGCTGGTCAGTGAGGACAGCGTGTACTCCGTGTGGGAGGAGTCCACGTTCACGGCTGGAAGAAACGCGCCCGTCAGCTGCTGGGGCCTGGGCTCCGGCCGACCTCCCACGGCGGAGGGTTGGGTGGAGGGTCGGACGGACGGAGGGATGTCCTCCACCACCTCCCTGACGTCACGGACCGAAGCGGCCCCGTGGCTCTGGAGGGACCGCCGGGGGGAGGGGCAGGAAGAGGAAAAGGAGGAGGAGGGACTAATGGGGGCGCGGGGCCCAGGAGGACGGGTCTCGGCAGGCCGCGTTACCGGTCTCGTTGCCGGCGCTGGTCCTGTAGAAGATGGTGTAGTTCCTGATGAAGCCGTTCTGCACGTCCACGGGCAGCTGGTCCCACTCCAGCACGGCCTCGTTCTTCCCCACCTTCTTGGTCCGCACGGTCGGGCCCTTGGAGGGCGCTGGAGGGGGAAGGCCGTTGGCACTGAGCCCGCGGGGCCGGTGGGGCACGGACGGGGCACAGACGGGGGACGGACGGGCACTTACGGGCTTGCTTCAGGTACGCCCTCACGGCCTCGGCGGCCCCCGGCCCGTCGCCGTACACGGGGGTGACGGTGATGAGGTAGCAGGTGCTCTCCGCCAGGCGCCCTGGAAGGAGAAGCGGGTGAGCGCGGGGGTGGGGTGGGGGGCTCCCGCTCCGTCGTCCTTCGAGACCCTGAGCTCCCGGTGGACCGGCCGCTGCGGAAGGAGGCCTGACTTTCACGCTCAGAGGTACCTGCCTACAAGGGTCAAAGGTCGCCTTCCCTGCCCGTGAGCGGGGGCAGGAGCCGGCGGAGGGCAGCGTACCTGTGAGGGGGGCGCGGTGCACGCCGCCGTCCTCCTGCTGCCAGTCGGGCACGCAGGGCGCCCGGTCCGAGAGCGCGCACCACTCCAGGATGTACTTGCTCACGGGCTCGCGGGGCGCGCTCCACTCCACCCACAGCCGGTGGTCCTTGGGGAACGCTTTCAGGTCCTTCACGGGGCGAGTGGCTTCCAACACAATGTGGACACGCGTTGATAAGCGAACGTTTAAAACTTAAAATACGGTATTTCCCGTTCACTCCCCTAAAGTGCCGTCTCCCTCGCTGTCGTTTTTTGTAGCGCACACATTAACGAGCGTCTCCACGGACAAAAGCCCTCCCTGAGATTTACATGCATCCACTGTATTAAACGCTGCTGTCCCCACGCCCTCCGCATGTTCCGGGGAGGCCAAGCACCGTGTTTCTTCTGGGAAAACTAGCGACAACGATGCACGTAAGTGGCGTGCACATGGGTCCCCAGAGCCTCACAGCAGCGTGATGGGACGAGGGTGGCCTGAGCGAACAGGCGGCCACGGGCGCGAGCTTCGCCGCTGCGAGGGGGTCAGGGTGCACCTGTCCTCACAGCACCCCTCCTCCCCGCACCCCCACAGGAGCCGGGCCCTCAGACACCCACCGGGAAAGTCACAGGCCGGGATGGTGAGCACGGCGGCGTCCGAGGTGCCCACCAGGTTCCTGGCTGTCAGGGTGGCGGTGTAGCGGTCGCTGGTGAGGTTCACCGTCAGCTTCGTGTCCCTGACCGTGTAGTTCTGCGAACGTGACCTCCACCTCGTGAGGATCACTTCGTAATCCAAGATCTTCCCGTTGGCTTCAAATGGCGGCAGCGTCTGTAACAGACACTCCATGTTAGAGCATGTCCCCTGCAGGGTCTGTAACAGACACTCCATGTTGGAGCGTGTTCCCTGCAGGGTCTGTAACAGACACTCCATGTTAGAGCATGTCCCCTGCAGGGTCTGTAACAGACACTCCATGTTGGAGTGTGTTCCCTGAAGCCAGACCAGAGCGGACTCCCGTGTGCTGCCCGGCCAGCAGGCTCCACCTCAGTGCTCCTGGCCTCCGCACCGTGTTCACCGCGGGGCAGGAGCACCCGCCACGGGCCGAGGCGAGGTGGGAGGGTGTGGGCCAGTTTAACGCACATCCCAGGATGTCCTCTGCCTTTTTCTGCTGTGACCCGCTCACGTACGTCTATGGAGCACACAGCAACTTTACTTCCTGTTACTGCCGTGCACGCTGAGCACGCAGACCTCTCCTCGTGGTTCCTGGGCACCCGGGAGAGTCCACGAGGCTCGGTCCCTGTCCTCCCAGGCTCCCCCCGCGTGTCTCCCCACATGATCCCCCCACCACACAGAGGCCTGAGGAGGCTTTCCCTGCAGCCTGAGCTCCCGTCTCCAGCAAACGCAACTCGACGTGCTGCGGACGCGGAGACGGACGAAAAGGGAAGGCACACCCCTACGCTGCGCTGATCGGGGCCGAGGACAGACCCGGCCGCTCACCTTCCACAGGAGCTGCACGGCCCGGGCGCCGGGGGCGGGCGGCGGCTGCACCCTGTACCAGAAGCTCGGTGCCTTGGACGGTCCTAGAGGAATGACATGCATGTGATGAACGCTCACCGTCACCGAAACGGAGCCCGAGGTCACGCCCCGTGTTCTTCACCCCCCCCTCCGCCAGCCCCTCCCCCACATGGCCTGTCACGGCCCGAGAGGCTGGGAGCCGGGGGTTGAGGGGAGGGGACCCGAGGAGTCCACTACACAGAGCCACCTGTCATCTCAGAACCTGAGGCCACAGACCGCCCTGGCCGTCCCCGGCTCACTGCTAAAGACAGCCCCGGAGCCCCATGGAAGTCCCGTCTAAACACACACTTATGGCCCCATCACACACGTGAGGCTGTGAGACACGTTAGAACACAGGGAGTCTGGCTAGTGCATCCCTGACCTGGGGGTGCAGGGCATAAGAAGTAACAGAGGGGAGTTCCCGGGGTGGCCGAGACCACCACCACCAAGCGAAAAAGCGCCTTAGGAAACAGGTCAGTGCTGGTAAGCAGGGTTAAAACCCAGTCTGCCGGATTTAAACACGCTTTCAGGAATGTAAGTGGAAGACACGGCTGTCAGCAGCACTTCAGGAGGATCTGCATCCAGGCTAAGCAGTGCCGAGCCCAAACAGAAGATGCAGCAAGGAGCGTGACGGCCTCGGACGATGCCTGGGCCAGACCTGGTTCCCGCAGAGAGCACCCAAGGCTCGGTCCTCAGCTCCGCTCCTGACTCGGGCGCTCCGGAGGTCAGTGTTGGGGACACCTCCACACCCCTAATCCCTCCGCCCACAGCCGCTGCCTCCGAGGCGCAGGCACCAGGCCGGGCTGACTCAGGCCACCAACCCGCACACTGCAGTCAGGGCTCAGTGTCTGGATAGAGTGTGTGTCCTGCGGCCACTCGGCCGGGACAGCGGGCGGCGCGGGCCACTCACGGTCCTCGTACGTGGTCCCCCGTGCCTCCTCGCTCCAGTCGCTCCAGAAGCCCTGGCCGTCCTCCTTCATGCAGCGCACCCGGAACACATACTCCGTGAAGGGCCGCAGGTCCTGCACCGTGAAGGAGTAGCGGGTGGACGCCGTGTCTTCTAGAGGAACCTGAGGCAGAGCACCGACAACACCGGCGTTAGGACGGGACGCCACAGGCTAACGTAGCAAACAGCCTCGCCAGTTAGCGATCTCGGGGAGAATAAGCCGCTGACGTCAGCAGCGTCAGCACAGAGACATCGGTTAACCCTTCCTCTGGCCGTCAAACTCAGAAAGACAGAAGCAGCCAGCGCGTGGTCTGGCGCAAATAAACCAGAATTGCACCTGTTTTCCTGCCAGGTCGGCAAAGGCCGCCTGTCGGGTGAGCGTGCCCAGAGCCGGCGATGAGCTCCCGTGACAGGCGACACCGCGGAGGGAGGGTTGAGGGACTGACCGCCGGGGGGGGGTGGGGGCGTCGGTACCTGGCTCCAGGCCGCGGCGTCCCGGGCCCGGTACTGGATGTCGTACTTGAGGCCGATGAACTTGTTGATGGGGGGGTTGGCCCAGGTCAGCTTCAGGATGCTGGACAGCTCCTCCGAGCTGCTGACGGACAGGTTCCCGGGGGGCTCGGGCTTCACTGGGGAAGGAAAGGAGCCTCAGGCCCCAGCTTCCTGCGCCAGCCCACACCCTCCCCCCTCGCAGGGCACGCACGCCCCGACGTCCCGATCGTTACCCGGAAGGAACAGCTTCTAAACCCCCTTCCTTGTCCCGTCAAATCTGTCCTATCTTTTCAGGCTCAGAGACCGCAGAATGGTAGTAAATACCGTAACTCGCACAACTTTTAAAAGAACACGCCCGGCCGCACCCACTGTGACCGTCACCCTGAGAAGCTGGAAGCTGGACGACACCCGGGGTCCCAGTCCCGTGAGCCCGGCCGTGTGCGCGCTGGGTGACGGCACTTTCATGACAAAACGAACTGGAAAAGCACTGACTCCACACGAGTGAAACCTAAACTCCGTGGTCACGAGAGAGCGGCGCGGCCCACCTCTGTCCACGGGGTCGAAGTTGATGTGCTCGGACGTGGCCTCGCCCAGGGCATTGCGCGCCTCCACCCACACCTCCATGTTGACGAAGTACACGGGCTGGTCCGCCAAGGTGCACGCGGTGGGGCTGCCGCGCTTCGTCTTACAGTCGGGAAACTTCTCCGTGGCCCTGAGGACAGCGACCGAGAACCGGCGTTAAAGGGACGGGGACGGGAGTGAGAGAGGGTTTCCCGAGTCCCCGGTGACTCCAGCGTCTGACATACACCGGCCGCTGGAACACCGCAGGGAGCGGCCCTGGGGCAGGGCCACGGCCACAGACAAGTCCCAGCGGGTGGGGGTGGGGGGTAGAGACCTCTTCGTTGATGGAGCTCAGCCTCACAGCCCCCCAGGCCCTTCCTGGGGAGCTGATGGCGGTGGGGGTGCAAGTGCTGCCACGAGTGAAACCCCGGAACATTGCTAACGGTGCCCACGTCCTCGTGCTGCTCTGTGCGCTCCGACCATAAACACTCAGCTTTCGGGTGCGGAGGCTCTCCATCGGAGAAGCAGCCCACCGGGACCCAGCTGTATTCTCGCCGTCTCCTTTCGTCCTTCATCGCCTCCGCAGGCCCACCCAACCAGCCGTGCTGGCCACAACACCCTAACCGGCTTCCTTTAAAACACGTGTGATTGTATCTGAACCAGAACTGTTCTCACACGTCTACCCCAGGTGCACCCATCCAGCGTGCTCCCTTCAGCCCGACCCTTCTCCACAGGGCCTGCCTGCCGCGGGCTCCTGAGCACGCAGGGGCACGGGGAGGGGGCGGGACAGGATTCCTGTCACCCACAAGTGCCCGCACCTCCGGTCAGGCCCAGGGGACCCTCTCAGACCTCCACCACCACGAAGTCCGGGTGGCTTTCCCGCTCACTCCCACGTTCACACTGGGCGTGTACATGTTTTTTAAAATAAACAGGTAAACGCTTAAGTGTCCTTATCTTTTAAAAAATGACTAGAACAGTCACGGACGAGAGGACCCGACCTCAGACCAGCTTGGGGAGCGGGGGAGGGGGTGTACACACAACATACGAGCCAGGAGCTGCCCCTCCCTGAAGCGAGTCCATGGCACACGGGACTCATCATACAATTCTCTGCACTCCCGTGTTTCAGCCGTCCCAACCCTGCAGGTTAACAACACGCTCTGAAACCTGCAGTCACCGCTCCCACGGGACCACGCAGCACACCGCACAGCGGCGTCGTGACTTGCCATTCGGACTTTAAGGTGAAGTCCGTCTCCAGGTGCGTTCCCCGGCCCGGGTCCCACTGACAGGTCATCCTCTTCCCTTCGTTCACCATGCAGCTCAGGTTCGTGGGTTTCTCCGGAGGCACTGGGAGGCAAAGGAGCAGCTTCAAAAGCCTGACGTCCACCAAGCCACACCCTCACCTCCTGCCCGAGGACATAGGACGAGGTGCCCACCACAGGTGCGGACACACGAGACACGGGTGCCCGCGTTAACGTCGTTCCCGTCTACACGCAGCCTTCTTTCTAGGGGTGAGACGCCTCCCGCGGCAGCCACCGGTGACGAGGGCCTCCCCTCCGTCTTCCCACAGAACCTGCTCTCCTTACACCCGAGCAGCAGCGGCGGCTGCGTTCCCCACTGCGCGCCCTCGGAGGAGCGGCGCCTGCCTATCGGTCAGAGGGAACCGGGTGGGACAACGGCGATCCGTGCGGTTCCCTGCCCGCTGCCCCATCTGGGCTGGAGCAGAGCCCAGGGCAGGCCCCAGGCCGGGGGCGAGGCAGACCTGACCTAGCCGGGCCCGCCCAGCGTGTCCGCTCTGACCGAGACTCTCTGGCTCTCCCTCCTCTCCCAGCGCTGAGGCACTACCTCACCGCAGTGACCGAATCAACCCAGAGCTTTCCCTTCAGCCGCTCTCTCCTGGGAGGAGGGCCTCTGAGACGGACAGGTCTCTGGCTTTCGGGAAAACACATAGCTTTGGTTTTAGGGTTTTCTGCCCATTCGTCATGAAACTGCAGTCCCACGTCTATGCTTGTTTTTAAAGACAAGTGTGTCCGAAAGGCACTGGCCCTCCTGAGACGGACCCACAACACCGGCCACGCAGCCTGCCGCCACAGCCACGCCCCAAGGGCTCGGGGACTCACGGCCGGAGAGGACCCGGATCCCATACACGTTCTGGTCGATCTGCCCGAACGTGCGGATGTTGCAGGTGAGCTGGGTGTTCATCAGGGGGACGTCCGTGAAGGTGACGCTCGCCGCCGTGCTGTTGATGACCGTGTACTGCTCGCGGGGCACCGTCACGTGGTTCGTCTTCCAGAAGATGTCGTCGGCGTTGACGTGGAAGTAATCCATGCACTTCTCCTTGAGCACACAGACGGCCGTGAAGTTGGCGCCCAGCGGCACGACCGGGGCCTCGGGGTCGATGTAGCCGCAGGGATCCAGGAGCTCCCCTGGAACCACACAGAGGAGGCGTGGGTGGGCTGCGTCGCCGGGGCTGCGGCCGCCCGCCACCACCGGCCCTGCCCCTGCCCCTCCGGCGGCCCAGCGCCTCCCGCTGTGGAGCTGGCCGGTGGGTCTCGCGCTGCCCGTGACCCGGGCACCCCCTCCAGACACTGTCTCCAAATTAAGGGAGCGGCGCCAGTCCCGCCACAGCGTCAGGCGGAGGCTGACGGCTAACCCGTCTCCCAGGGCTTGATTTAAAAGCAATCTCCCTCTCTCCCCCCCCAACGGCCCCTGTTGCTAAGCCACACGGCACCCCACTTTGTCACACCACCGAGACGACGTCCTCCAGGCAGTGACTCCGGAGGACTAGGCGGGAGCGAAGGCTGTGGTTCTCGGGGAAGGTGACAGACTGCCCGGCTGTGGGGGGGGGGGCACGCAGGAACTCACCCAGGCACGCGGCCGAGAGCAGCAGCAGCAGCGGCAGCAGCAGTGGGTGCCCCGTCCGCGTCCGCAGGGCCGGCATGGTGCGGGCGAGCCTGGGAGAGACAGAAACGTCACTGCTCACACCGCCTCCGGGCGCTGCAGGCTGCTGAAAGGGGGCCCGTGAGGAGGGCGGACAGCAGAGCCAGGCTCCCGTGTTCCGTGTATCCCGCCGGAGCTACGGCCACATCCGTGCAGGGGAGCCGGCAGAGGGCTCAGCGGTGGAGCGCGGACCCAGGAACCCAGACGTGACCCGTCGAATTCCCCGTCAGGGCGCACGCCAGGGTGCAGGCTCGCTCCCCCGTGGGGGGCAGGGGGTGCAGGGGGCAGCGATCAGTGATACTTCTCTCTCTTCCATGTCCCTATCTCTCTCTCTAAAATCAATAAAAGCATGTTAGAAACAGAGCTGGAAAGCGGTGAGTGTTCTTTTCGGTCAGCCCTCCGAGAGGGCGCGGGAGAGACGAGGGTGTGCAGGGCAAACCCACAGAACCACCTCAAGCCGCCTGCACGACGGAAACAGCCGGACGCACAGCGGACCAGCAGGGTCCCTGATACACGAGCACGCCTACAACCCCTACAACCCCCCGGCCCCCCGTAAAAAACAGGCAGGTGCGCTGAAGAGCAACACGCAGAAAGGGAAACACAAGCAACTCAGACGAACACGGTGACGCTGACCCGCCAGGGCGGAGAGACAGGGCTGCCCAGGGCTCCGGAGAGCAGCTGGGCAGCCTGCACCAGGCAGAGCCGCTCCTGAGACCCGCCCTCCGCGCCCACCCCGCACCCGCGGGAGCTCAGAGGCTCACAGCAGCTTCCCGCCGCGGGCGCTGTGCCCAGACACAGCCGCTGCGGTGGAGCCGGAGCCGGAGCACGTCCACCACGGCCGGTCTCACGTGACACGGGCAGGCGGGGGCAGGGCAGGCACGCCCACAGCGCACAGCCAGGCGCAGAGGCTCGGGAGAGGGTGTCTCGGGGGGAAGAGGGTGCCTCGGGGAGGGGGTGTCCGGGGAGGGTGTTTCGGGGAGCGGGCCAGCGAGCATTCTGGGAGGCGGGGCGTGTACGGAGCCGTGACCGATGCTGGTGAGTCACGAGCTGCGCTTACGCTCTGGGACGTGTGAGACGCACTCGGTGAAAACAGTAAACAAACGAGCGAGGTGCCCGACTCACCCCTCGTGCGGGCGAGAACAGACCCTGAGTGGTGCCGGCGCGCGGAGCCGGTGACTCAGGGCCTCGCACGGGCACCGTGTCCGCCGCCACGGCCTTCGCAGGGAGCCGTGCGGCTGCGCCCGAACGTCACGGCTTGTGACTCAGAACAGCCCAGTTAGGAACAAAGCTGCCGGGCGGGCCGGGCGGGGAGCAGCCGCCGGCACCAATGATCGAAGCTGGCACAGCCGTGCGGACCCAGCGCTTCACCGACAGGCGCGCGCCCGCCACGCACGGCCGGCCACGCACCACCGGCTGTTTTCCACCGAAAGACGGAGTGGCCTGCCGTCCTGTGGGGCCAGTGACGTCACGGCGACCCCGCACGGGCACACGAGCACACGTGTCAGCTCCCACATGCTGTGCACAGACAGCGCGTTTGTCCGTGTGCTCAAAGCCACGGCAGACAGAGCAGAACCCACACCAACGTCCTCCGTGTGCAGTCTCCGCGGGGACGCGGGCTCAGCCTCCCGGAGCCGCGCTCGGTGCAGGGCCAGACAGAGCAGCGACATCCCCTCCCGGTCCCGGGTCAGAGCCACCCTGCGGAGGCCGCACAAACCAGCGACCTCCCGGTAACAGCGGGCCCGGGTCGGCTAACGCACTCGTCCACAGAGCGGCCAACTGCGGCTCACAACGGCCGCCCCCGTGCGAGGGAGTGCCCGAAGCCAACTTCCAAAAGGGAGAGCCGTCCGTGGAGACATGCCGCCGAGTTTCCGGAATGCCGCCCCGGCATCGGCAGAGCGGCAGCAAGCCGCGGGGCCTCGGCGGCCGCCCGGGGACAGTCCCGGGTTCGGAACAGGCCTCCCCCACGGGGCACTCCGGCCTGGGAGTTATTATGATGCGAAACGTAACGGAGACGGCAGGGCCGGAGAGACCGCGACCTTCCCCTGACGATCTCACCCTCGGGGCCTGGTCCCGGGAATGAACTTTCACCCACAGCGTGAGGAGGACCAGCTGCAGAACATCTGCTCTTCTCGTCCGCATGACCCTCCCCGCCCCAGCCCTGAGGGGACCTCAGCCCAGATGCCAAGCGGGCCTCTTTCCCTTTCTGAGAGCGGGAGGGTCCGACCCCGGCGCGTGGGCGCGGGGGTGAAGGAACACGGCTTCCTCGCGCACGGACCCGCACCCGGTTCACACAGGAAACAGTCCCCTCGCTAGTGCGTGGCACAGGAAGGAAGTGTTCCTGCCCTCACCACCGGGAGCCTACTTCCGCCCCACCCTGCCCGTGACCCAGATCTTTTCATTGTCCTTGGTGACCCCACCGCAGGCTGCTGCCCGCT
>PVJN01061081.1:0-11388 GCA_004026805.1 Lasiurus borealis
GGGAGGGGGAGAAAGGGAGGGGGAGAAAAGGAGAGGGAGAGGGGGAGAGGGAGAGGGAACTCAGACACAGTTCCTGCCCAGAGAGGCCTGTAGACTCGGAGGGAGAGAGACGGGTGCAACCAGAGCCATGGGTGCTGGGTGGTGGGTACAGGGGGCACCAAGAGGCCGTGGCAACCAGGTCCCAGATGCCCCATCCTAGCCGGATCAGCAGGGGGCATCCCTGGCCTCCGCTCCTGGCCCCATGTCTACTCCGCTCCAGGCCTCTCCCCCACCAAAGACTTGCTCACCATTTCTCGCCCCTTCCTGTCCGCCCCCAGCCCCCCAGCGGCACCATAGCTGGACCGGCCGGCCCGGTCGAGCAGGGCAGACGCTGGTCCCTGGCGACACCTGACCTTTGCCCCCTGACACCTAGGTCCCCCAGAGCCCAGGGACCTGGGCTCTGTGGTGGGGGCCCTGCCTCCTCCTCCTCTCCGCCCCAAGCTGCTTGATCCCTTTCTCTCTCCCCTTCTCCCCTCTCCCTCTCCTGCCCCCTCCCCCTGTCCTTCCTCCCTCTCTGTCTCCCTTTCCCTCTCTCTCTCTCCCCCTCCCTCCAGAGCACCTGGACCAGTGGTTCTCAACCTTCCTAAGGCTGAGACCCTTTAAGACAGCTCCTCATGTAGTGGTGACCCCCAACCATAAAATGATTTCCGTTGCTACTTCATAGTAATCTTGCTACTGTCATGTAAATATCTGATCGATGTCTCTCATCCATGTTTCTGACTTTCTAACCCTCTCCCTTCCTCTCTGTAAAAAATCGATAAAATATATTAAAAAAAAAACAACAAAAGAAAACCCAAACCTGGACTCAGCCTGGCCTGGGTGGCCCAATGGTTGAGCGTCAGCCTATGAACCAGGAGGTCACAGTTCAATTCCAGGTCAGGACACATGCGCAGGTTGTGGGCTCCATCCCCTAGTGGGGGGTCTCCATCCCCTGCAGGAGGCAGCCGATCACTGATGAATCTTGGATGTTTCTCTCTCTGCCTTCCTCTCTGAAATCAATAAAAATACATTAAGAAAAAAAAAAAAAAAGCTTGGACTCACATCCCTGTCCCTGGCACTTCCTGCTGGGTGGCCTTGAACCTCAGCTTCCTGGAGAAGGAGGGGTAACGGTCACAGCCACCTCATCGGTGTTTGAGGGAGACATGACAGGCACACGCGGTGTTTCGAACACACACCGTCTTGCACACGCGGGCACGCCGGACGTAAACGGTAGCGACCGATGGGGGCGGAGCGGGGTTTCAGCCTCACTCCTGTGAGCAGCGAGGTGTCAGGTGAGCAGCCGGTTCTGATCACGCTCAGTCTCCCCGTACCCCCAGGCCTGTGCTGCCCCCCGGCCACAGGCCGCCCCGCTGCCCCCGCAGACATGAACGGAATCGCTTCTCAAACCTGGGCAGGCTGTGTCTTTCCACCCTGCGTCTCCCTGGCACGCGCCCTATGAGAGCTGCCCTCTCCAGGAAGCCTTCCTGGTTTCCCCTCTCCTGGCCCCGCGCTGCCCCTCCGAGATGATTCCTCTCAGCCGGGCTGCGGACCCTCCAGGCAGAGGCTGGGTTTCCGACCTGGTGCCCCACAGATGGGCGTTTCCCACGGCTATCGCAGCCGGAGCCTGGCCTCGGGTGGGGCCTGGCCTGGTCCTGGCAGGAGCTGGGCCAAGGGTGGGGCCTGCTGGCCTGGTCTGGGCCGGGCAGGGTGTGGCATGCCCGCAGGACATGCCTGAGGTCTGAGGCCGGAGGAAGGAGCTGCTGTTTCTACGCCAGCCTCTGCAGCTCAGGGTCCCGGGTGGGCAAGGGTTCCCGGGGACAGGGCTGGGGTCCGGGTGCTGCCTCTGTAGTTTATTTAATAAATTTTATTGATTCTTCACAGAGAGGAAGGGAGAGAGATAGAGAGTTAGAAACATCAATGAGAGAGACATCTATCAGCTGCCTCCTGTACGCTCCCCACCGGGGATGTGCCCGCCACCAAGGTACCTGCCCTTAACTGGAATCGAACCTGGGACCCTTCAGTCCACAGGCCGACGCTCTATCCACTGAGCCACACCGGTATTTCGGCTGCCTCTGTAGTTTATTTAAAGGAACAACGACCCAGGTTCACCGGGTACCTGGGGCGGAAAGTTCCGGTTTGGCAGATGTGTGCGGGGCGCTGAGTTTGTCCCACGGGCAGCCCGCAGGGGCATTCCCCGGCCTGCCTTCCGGTGTGGCTCAGCGGATAGAGCGTCGGCCTGCGGACTGAGGGGTCTCAGGTTCGATTCCAGTCAAGGGCATGTATCCTGGTTGCAGGCACATCCCCAGTGGGGGGCGTGCAGGAGGCGGCTGATGGATGTCTCTCTCTCATCGATGTTTCTGACTCTCTATCCCTCTCCCTTCCTCTCTGTAAAAATAATCAATAAAATATATTAAAAAATAATATAAAAAAGGACCAGAAAGGAGAAGGGAGTGCAGTGGGCACTGGTGCGGCGTCTTCCCAGAAAGCCAGGAGGCGCTACTCCTAGACGGGCCATCACTGAGCCTGGCGAGGGGCCGGGGGCCTCCGGTTTCTGGGCGGCGGCGGCCAGCAGCTCTCGGTGATGCCCGTCGGGAGACGGTGAGCAGCGGCCCTCGCTGTCCAGGAAGAAGTGAGCCATTACTCTACCCACTGGCGACCCACCTCCTGGAAGCGCTTCCGTCTCGGCTGCTGGGGGCTCCTGGATGCACCGAAGGGGAGAGCAGGCAGCCGGGAGGCCGGGGCCAGAGGTCACGGCGGGGCCGTCCAGCCCGGGTCGGCGACGGGCACCCCTGACCTTGGCACCTGCTTCTCGGGGTGGAAGCGAGTCCCAGGGCCTGAGTCACAGGGAGCACCGCCAGGCGTGGCGGGCGCGGGCAGTCTGGGCAGACACCGGCTGCTGGACGCCCAGCTCCTGGCAGGCAGGCAGGCAGGCGTGGAGGCAGGGAGGAGGTGGTGGGGACCGTCCCGGCCCCTGGGGCACGTGGGTGAAGGTCAGAGAAAGGTCACGAATGTGGATTCGGTGAGGAGCGTCAGGCCTTTGTTTAGGGGGGGGGGGCCTGGCTGCCTGCCTTTCCCCCCACGATGGCAGGGATGGGCCCCCCACCACCCAGGACCAGGAAGAGGAGTCTGACAGGGCCCCCCCCGTGGGTGTGGCCTCCCGTCCTGCAGGGCTGGGGCGCTCCTCCCGGGGTGGAGCTGGAGACCCCGCAGTCCTGGTGGGGTGTCTGTTAGGGGAACGGTGGGGGCGGATCAGGGGCACGGGGGGCTGTGCTCTCAGGGTGGAGAGGGCCCAGCTTCCAGGCTCCCTGCTGGGGGTTTGTGGGTGGCTGTGACCCCTCTTTCTTCTGCGGGCTTCTGTGCCGGGGAGAGCAAGGCACTGCCCGTCCCACCCACCATGGGGCTGAGGGGCTGTGCACCCCCGCGACCTCGGGTGAGGGTCACCGGGACTTCCTGCGAGTGCAGGCTCTGTGCCAGGCGGGGGCGCCCCTGGAGCAGCGGTTCTCAACCTTCCTCAGGCCTCGGCCCTTTAAGACAGCTCTTCACGGGGTGGTGACCCCCAACCATAACATTATTTCCGTGGCTACTTCATCGCTGTCATCTTGCTGCTGTGATGAACTGTCATGTAAATATCTGATAGGCAGGATGTATTTTCGTTGTTACAAATGGAACATCATTAAAGCATAGGGATCAATCACAAAAACAATAGGTAATTTTATATTGTGAAACATTTATTTCTCATGACAAATAAATGAATTGTTGTCTTGAATCGTGGTGTAGCATGGGCAACAGTCTTCCTAGGACAACAGTAAACGACATGGCGACACTTTGCTAGACCGAGGAGCGGTGTGTAGGTTCCTAAGACCATGGGAAATAGGTGTTTTCCGCTGGTCTCAGGCGACCCCTGTGAAAGGGTCGTTCAACCTCCAAAGGGGTCGCGACCCACAGGTTGAGAACCGCTGCCCTGGAGGGACCCGGACACAGCCCGCTGTCCTGCGGAGACCGGCAGAGCGGCCGTCTAGGTCTCCACGCTGACCAATCGCAGGGCAGCAGGCATGGGCAGGCCTCGGGCGGGGGCTGCAGGTCTAACCGAGTCAGACACCAGGCCCTTGTCCCGAGCTGTCCCTCCGGCCCCAGAGCCGGCACCTAGGAAGGCAGAGAGCGGGAGGGCCGGTGCGACCCTCATGGAAGAGGCGGGTCCCTGCTCAGTGGAAAGATCCGGGAAGGAGCCTTCCATCCTCCTCTCCCAGGCCAGAGGCCGTGGTGCCGGGTGTGAGCGGCAAAACCCCGGGCCTCCAGCGGGCCAGGCGCCTGTGAGCCTGTGAGGCGTGTGCCCGGCTCCTTCCGCCACCTCCTGCCCCGTCGTGACCTTTAACGAAAGTGACCGGACACCCAGCTCCAGGCCCAGCGGAGAGGGCGGGGGTCCGAGGACCAGGGGCCGCGTCCGGGAAGGAGCCTGGCACCAGCCCCGGCGCGGGCACGCCGCGGGCTCCGGGGGAGCCTGACCCTGAGCCGCCGCTGGGTCTGGAGGTCACCGCCTTCCTGCAGCCCCTGTTGCCGTGACTCCGGAGGAGGACAGCTGGTGCCACTGGCCTCGGCCGTCCTGGGGCCTCCCAAGGACGGACAGACGGTCCCCCACCGAGTCCTGGGGGCCCGGGAGGCCCCTGTAGGGTGTCCGGCCTGGGTGCCTGCCCGAGGCCTGGGCTCCCCGCCTCTACCTCCGCCGCGGGCCACCGTGTGTGGCTGTTTATTTCTGCCGCCGGAAGCCACGGCTTAATTCCTGCCGGGGCGGTAATTCAGCCCCAGCTCGTGCCGGGGCGGAACGCGGGCTCCGGCCGCTGTGATTCCCATAGAGACAGACAGCACGGAGGACAGAAAGCGGAGGACAGAAAGCGCAATCTCCCGCATCTTCCCAGCAGCCCCCGAGGCCCGAGGCGGCGGCGCTGGAGATGGATGGTCCCAGGCGGCCCAGGGCGTTTTTCTGACGCGTCAACAGTTTGTCTGCTCCCCCTCCCCTTCGCCCCCCCCCCGCCCGCTTGTAGGTTATAAATTATTCATGTCCAGCTCGTGTTTAAACAAACAGGCGCCCGACTCTGCCACTTGCTCGGTGCTGTGCTGCTTTCGCATCCAAGTTGTGTTTTTCCTCGGCTCCTCCCGGAGAAGCAGGAGGGAGGCTGGCTGCAGCCGCAGGGGAGGGTGGGGGGTGGGGGTGGGGAGTCTGCGGGAGGGGACTCCCTCGGGGGGCAGTGGATGCTGGGGTGCCAGGGGGACGCGGTGCATAGGTGTGTCTGGGGCTTTCGCTTGCTTTTCTGTTGGCAGGAACGCGAGGGTTTTCAACAGCTCACAGAGGAGACTTCTTCTATGCCCGTCCCACCTTTCCCGAGTCCACGGTGAAGGGGGCATCTGAGATGCCCTCTGCCCCCACCCGGCTCTCCTGGGGCCCCTCCCCAGGGGGAGGCCCTGTCAGGAGACAGCACCCCCTTGTCCTCCTCCCTGCCCCCTGTCTTATCCCGCACAGCCCTCCCAAGCAGCTGCTCCTGCGGCGTAAAGCCTCAGGCCTTCACGTACCCTGTTTCCCCGAAAATAAGACCGTGTCTTCTATGAACGTTTGCTCCCAAAGAGGCGCCAGGTCTTATGTTCAGGGGATGTCTTATTTCTCCATGAAGAAGAAGACGGTACACATTTATTGTTGAACAACAACAACAAAAAAGGAAATTGATTACCTGTACACCAGCGGTTCTCAACCTTCCTAAGGCCGAAACCCTGGCCTAAAGTTCCTCATGGGGTGGTGACCCCCCAACCATGACATGTTGCTGCTATGATGCATCGTGATGTAAACATCTGCATTTTCCAAGGGTCTTAGGTGACCCCTGTGAAAGGGTCATTCGACTCCCAAAGGGGTCGCGACCCACAGGTTGAGAACCGCTGCTGTACATGATATGGTGGTCATTGTCATTGCAAACCAGCTCACGGATGGGCCGCAGCGCAGCCAGAGCTGTTCAGGCCGTGCGAGGTCTCTTTAAATCAGGAATCAGACGCCTGAAGGTTGCTTTCGGAGAGCCTTCTATTCCGGGGAGGCCTTCTGTGCGGGCGAGGCCTGATGATCGGGGAGGTCTCATTTTCGGGGGGGGGGGATGCCTGATATGACAGCGAGAGGCAAAACGGGAAGTAGGTCTTATTTTGGGGGGACGTCTGACTTTCGGGGAAACAGGGTAGGTGTGAACTGGGCTGCCAGCTCGGTGCCTGGCTCCGCTCGGCACCCTCCATGCCGCCCGGGTCCCGGCGAGCTGGGGCGCCATCACTCCGGGGTCACATGCAGCCGACGGCGGGAGCACAGACGTGTCTGCTGCTCACACGGGTGAAGGCAAAAGGCGCCCGAGATGCCCCCTGGCACCTGTACTCCAGGAAGCCGCCCCGACGTTGGGGAGCCGGCCTGGCCCACGGCCTCCACCCCTGGAGGCAGAGCGAGCGGGTGTCAGCAGAGAAGGGCGAGTCTCCGCTCGTGGGAGGGCCAGGAGGGGAGGCTGGGCGCTCGGGGCGTGGCCCAGTGGGTCAGGGTGACCTGGACCGGGACGGCGGGCACCTGTGGGAGTCATAATGCTTAAAGCCGGGGGAGCCGGCGTGGCCAGGCCGGAGGGAGAGAGGCTGGTTCCCCGGGGAGAGGCCGCACAGCACTGAGGTCGCCAGAGAGGAGGCCCCGGGCGTGGGGGTGGGAGTGAGGAGGAGGGATGTCGCCGACACCATCCCAGCTGAACTAGCTGTCTCAGACGTGCCCACTTCCGTGCTCACCCCTCCTGCGTGTTCCCTGAAGCCGGTGGGGTGAGCGGTGCCGGCTTCTCAGAGGAAAGTGAGCACATGGAATGGAAAGAAGGATCCGGGTCCTCATAGCTCTCCCCATAGCTCTCCCCTCCCGGCCAAGCTCGGAGCTCATTCACTGCTGTAGCCGCTTCTCTTTCACCCAAAGGAGTCTCCCCGTTACACACCCTTTGTAGGCAGAGTTCTTTTTTAAAAAAATATATTTTATTATTATTTTTTTTTACAGAGAGAAAGGGAGAGGGAGAGAGAGTCAGAAACATGGATGAGAGAGAGACATCCATCAGCCGCCTCCTGCACGCCCCCCACTGGGGATGTGCCCGCCACCAAGGTCCATGTCCCGGACTGGAATGGTACCTGGGACCCCTCAGTCTGTTCCCTGCAGGCCGGTCTGGTGCTCGGACCTCAGATTCACCGTCAGTGGCCACTGCAGAGGCGAGAGCAGAGCACGCCTTGTCCACGTGCCGTGTGACGGAGGTCACTCAAGACAGGCTAGCTTCGGGGGACCCCCTTGGTGCCTGGGAGAGCAGCCTGGGCCTTGGGACTCCCCTGGGCGCCTGCCCCCCCCCCTACCCCGTTCTGCTAAACTACCTGGAAGTTGCAAGGCCCCAGCATCCTGTCTGGGAGATGAGGAGCCACAAGGAGCCCGGCAGGGGGTGGGGAGAGGAGAGCCGGGGAACGGGGGTGGGGGTGGAGGGCAGGCCCTCCCTCTGGCAGCCTCCTCTCTCCTCTCGCCTTCTGCCCCAGTCTGAGCCCAGCGCCGCCGTAATTAGCCGTCCCTCGCTCCCCAGGGGCCCGGGCTGCGCAGAGTTTCCAGGGCCTGGAGCGAATCTTTCCCGCCGCCGCCGGCTGCGGCTCTATTTCTGGCGCTCTAATTCTGGACGCTCTGCCCCCGGCTCCCTCCCGGCTCCCAGCGGCGTGGGAAGCAACACAGGAAGGACAGGACGGAGGGAGGTGGGCCAGAGGGGCCCATGGCTGTCTGACTTCTCCGAGCAGGGCTCCTAGGACAGGCTGCTCTCGGCGGTTAAACCGAGCGCCCCTCCTCCCCTGCCCCCCAACCCCTGCTGGCCAGGAGGGGGGCTCTGGGTAGAGCAGGAGGGGAAGGAACCGCTTCTTGCATGGAAGGGGCTGAAGCGCATTTGCAGAGCTACCATCTCGGCCCCCGTGAGAGCGGGGGAGGGTCGGGCTTGGCATTTGGCGGTCCCCGGTCCCCACGCCCCGCCTTTCCCGGGTGCTGGGAGGGTTCGTGGAATGACAGCCGTTCGGGGGCCGTTCGGGGGCTGGCACGGACGGGGACCGTCCTGATCGGCCGCGTCCCGTTTCTTCCGCCCACACCAAGGGCTCCTCAGGGCCGAAGGGACGGTAGGACGGTGGTGTCGGGGGTCCGGGCAGCGAGGAGCCCCCGCGAGGAGATCTGGGTGGGGCGGTCTTCAGACCTGCCAGACGGGACGGGTGCAGGCTGGATGCTCAGGGCAGGCAGGGCAGGGTCCCAGCCTCAGGCTGGCGGCTGTGTTCTCTCGGGAACCCAGGCCTGTCTTACAGGATTGGACGGACAGACGGACGGAGAGGCCGCATGAAGGCCGGGCTGCCGGCCGAGTCCCGGCTTATCGTCTTGTTGTGTCTGGCGGTGCCCGGCCACAGCTCTGAGCGCAGCATCGGCTTTGGCCATGAAGGCGCCGTGGGGGTGGCGGGACGAGGCCCTGCAGATGGCCGCTTGAGAATTTGGGGGGCGGGGGGAGGGGTGGGCGGTCACTGAGCCACAGCCCCTGTCAGCACTGTGTGCCAGTCCAGGCGGAGCCAGCGGGTGCTGGGATGGGAGCCGGGCCTGCTAAGAGTCCCCTCTAACGGGCCAGGTGCCAGCACAGCCCCAATCAGGGTCCACGGCCCTGACCGGTCCGAGTCACCAAAAGCCCTCCCGTGCCCGTCCACACACAGCCCTGCCCGCGGCGCCTTCACACCGCTTCTAGTTGAGAGCACGGCGCCCAGGCTGGCTGGCGATCCCGGCCCGCGGCATTCTGGGACAGAGCCAGGACAACTGGGGCGGGACCCCCAGGCAGGCGTGGCCTCTGGGGCAGGACATTCCAGCTGGGAAGGCCGCCAAGAGCATCTGGGGCAGCGGGCTCCTCGAGGTGCCACCTACAGGTGGGGTTTCTTGCCGTCAGGTGCCATGGGGACGGTCACCGGCCAGGAGGCTGGGCAAACCTGCCCGCGTCCCCTCAGGGGCCTGCAGGAATGGCTGGGGGTCTCCGTGGTGACCTGTGTGCCACAGGGAAGCTGTCCCGGGCCCATGAGGGGTGGGAGAGGACGCAGCCTGCTGGGCTCAGTGGATCGAGCGTCGGCCTGTGGACCAAAGGGTCCCGGGTTTGATTCCAGGTTTGATTCCGGTCAGGGGCACGTACCTCGGTTGCAGGCTCCTCCCTGGCCAGGGCCCCGCTCAGTGTGCGTGCAGGAGGCAACCCATGATGTGTTTCTCTCACGTCGCTGTTTCTCCCTGTCTCTCCCACTCCTTGCCACTCTCTCCAGAAATCCATGGAGAAATACAGTGGCACCTCGAGATACGAGTGCCCTAACATACGAGATTTTTGAGATACAAGCCGTCGAGCGAGCGGTTTTTGCTTTGAAATACGAGTAACAGTTGAGATAGGAGTGAGTCATCGCTTGGATCGGCCGGCTGCACTCGACCCACCCGTTTACCGCGACTCGAGCGTCTCATAGTTTCCCACGCCTCAAGGTTTCAGAACGAATTAAACTCGCATCTCGAGGGACCACTGTATCCTCGGGTGAGGATCACCAACAACAGAAGAGTGGGGGAGGGTGGAGCTGGAGCTGCGGGTCAGGGTTCCCTCTGCTGCGAGTCCGCCCCGTGCTGGCCGCCTGGCCCCGGAGGGGTTCAGTAACGGGGGCAGGGGTGTTTGCTCCTAATTTCTGCCATCACCGCAGACACCTCTGCCATGGCCGCCCCTGCTCCCTGCCGGGGTCCTGCTGGAATGAATGGCCCTGCCTGGCCTGCATGCCCGGCACCCTGTACAGCAGCGGTTCTCCACCTTCCTAAGGCCTCGACCCTTTAAGACAGCTCCTCATGGGGTGGTGACCCCCAACCATAAAACTATTCCCATGGCCACTTCATTGCTGTCATTTTGCTACTGTGATGAACTGTCATGTAAATATCTGATAGGCAGGATGCATTTTCGTTGTTACAAATTCAACATCATTAAAGCCTAGGGATGAATCACAAAAATAATATGTAATTGTATATTGTGAAATATTTATTTCTAATTATAAATAAATGAAATGTCTTGAATCGTGGTGTAGCATGGGCAACGGTCTTCCTAGGACAACAGTAAACGACACGGCTACACGTTGCTACACTGAGGAGCGGTGTGTTGGTTCCTAAGACCATGGGAAATAGGTATTTTCCGCGGGTCTTAGGCGACCCCTGTGAAAGGGTTGTTCGACCTCCAAAGGGGTGGCGACCCACAGGTTGAGAACCGCTACTCTGGAGCTTTCTGGGGTCGCCCTGCAGGTCACCGCCGGGAAGGACCTTGTGGGGCTGCGTGTGGGAGCGGGGAGCTGGGAGCAGGGGCTTTCGGATTGGTGAGAAACTTGCCGATCCCGCGCCCGAGGCTGTGGAAGGGCCCTGCGTGGCTGGGGCAGCTCCGCCTCGGTCTCCCCGGCGGCCAGGGTTCGGGGAGGCCCTGCGGGCTCCAGGCGGAGGCAGATTGCGGTAATGAGTGCCCGCGGCTCGTTTGCACACACGGCTAATTGGATGATGGAGGAGCGGGGAGCGGGGGAGGATGCACCCGCCGGCCTTGACCTACTTCCCGGGCCGGGTGCCGCGCGGTGAGCACGCTCCACGCTGTTGTCCGGGAGGCTGAGCTTCCGCACCAACTCCCCAGGGCCTGGCCACACGGCCACATGGCTCCAGCTGTCCCATCGCCCCCCTGGGGAGGGTCAGGGTAGCCTTGACCTTGCAGGACGCCCGGTGCTTCTCGCAGCACCAGGCTGGGGAGTGAGTGACCTTGGGAGGGGGCTGCACCTAGACACTCGGCCTGACAGCTCCTCTCGGTTCACACCCCCCCGAATCTGGTGCCCCCAGAGCTGCCCGCAGCCCGTGGGCATGGGGGAGGGGTGCCCCCCGTGGTCCTGAGTCACCCCGGCTTGGCTCGTCCCGGGTCCAGGCGGTGCTCACCTGCTCTCTGGAGGGAGGGCAAAAAGAGGAGGTGATCCCACACTCACCGAGTTCACTGACACCCGAGGGGCCGCGGGGCGCACTCTGCTGCTCCCACAGCCCCGGACGCGTGGGAGGGGGGTGCCCACAGCCAGGAGGAAGGAGCGGCCGTGGCTGCGTTGTGGGGTGCTCTCAGCCGCGC
This sequence comes from Lasiurus borealis, assembly GCA_004026805.1. Classification (NCBI taxonomy): domain Eukaryota; kingdom Metazoa; phylum Chordata; class Mammalia; order Chiroptera; family Vespertilionidae; genus Lasiurus; species Lasiurus borealis. Next base: position 11,199 of record PVJN01061081.1, read on the forward strand.
CCGGGGCCTCAGCGCCAGGCCCTCCGCGGATGGGCCTCATGCTGGGTGGGTTGGGGGAGGCAGAGTCTACAGTGGGGGTTGGAGCTCAGATCCAGTGGGGCCCTGGCGCCCAGGCCGCCAGCAGGTGTGGGTGGACAGAAACTGTGCCGGTCAGCGTGGCCCCGGCCCGCCCCCCCCCCCCCCCCCCCTT
>PVJN01061082.1:0-11387 GCA_004026805.1 Lasiurus borealis
TTTTCCTCCATTTCTTTTGTTTTTGATCCCTTCCCTTGTTTTGGCATTTTCACTATGTCGGGGAAACTTTTTTATTTGCAAGACCACAGAAGCCTCTGTTGAGCTTGGGATGGGTGGAGTCTCAGGGCTTAAGGGACCGCCTTGCCTTCCAGTCGGCCCCGCCCTCCACGGCCCCGGAGTCTCACGTGACTGGGTAATCACTGGAGTGGTCCTTGTGCGCACCCGCCTGCAGTGCCTCTAGACCGATGCCTTTCCAGCTCCCCTGCTCCCCTGTGTACCAGGACCACATGAGTCTAGGTCTCCAGGGTTTCGCCCGAAACAGGGGCCCAGTGGACTCAGAAGTGGCGCAGTTGGGAGGGTCTGTCTCCCGCCCAGTCGCAAAAGCCAGCGGCAGAATCAGCAATCTGTCCTCAGTGTGGCGCCGGCGCCCTGTGTGTGTGCGTGCGTGACCGGGACCAGACCCTCCTATCTTTTGCGACTTCCCTAAATTTCCGTGCACTTCTCCCTTTTCACAGTCCAAACTCCCCCCGTATGAGTTTCAGCTGGATCTGGGGTTAGTGTCGTAGGATAAGGGGTTCAATGCCGTTGGGAGTCTCCGTTTCCCTCCCGTCAGAGAAAGCCAGCCAGGTACTCGGCACCCGCTCTCTCAGCGCGCGTGTCTCCGTACCTCAGCTTTTTGCAGTTCCTCTGGGTGTCTGTGAGCCCCTCTCTTTCCTTCTAGCTGTAGAACTTCCACTCAGCCAGCTTTCCTGTGGTTCTGGATGATGTCTGTTCTGTGTTTTAGTTGTAGTGTTGAAATTGTTGTGCGAGGCAGCAGTGTAGGTGTTTACCTATGCCGCCATCTTGGCTCGTCCCCGAGAATTCTTGATTAAAAAAAAAAAAAAAAGCTTTTAGAATTTTCAGAACATAGTATGAGGATTTTATGATTAAGGTTTCCATATCCTGAGGACATGTTTGTATGTTACTGAAGATTTTACATAAAAAAATGTTGTGTAGTCAATCATCCAAATTTATGTATGCCACACCCATACTGCCATGGGGGCCAGTACTTCTCAAATCTTAACAAGTTCACTAAATTTGCAAGACAGTCACCCAGAGAATTTGTTATAATACAGACTGTAAGCCATATCCAGGGATTCTGCCTCAGTCAATCTGTGTTGGACCCATAAATTTACATTTCTAGCAAAAGCCTGTTTGTCCCAGTCACATGGATTGTGTCCTGAGGATGTCACTTTAGAGCACTAACATACACCAAACCTCTACTTGATCATTTGGCCCAAATTACTTGGTGACATGTTGAAAGTAGGCATTATGTCAATGTCGTTCATCAAAGGAAAAGTAAAAACCAGAATGTTGGTCACTTTTTGTTTCTAAATGTGATATTATGCGTATGTAAAATGAAAGAATGGCTAAACTCACCAGTGGTTCTGGTAAAGGCTTTCAAAGCTATAGCCCAGAAACCCTATATTAGGGAAAAGAGTGGCTCAGATTAGTTGAAGCAGAAATACCTTAAAAAAATAATCTTTCCCTTAAGTGTGCAACTATTTATCTTCACCAAAGACACAGTTCAACACTGATTTATAACTACTTTAAAGATTCCTTATATGGAAAAGAAATCCTCCTTATGGTGCGATAAAAACATTTTTTTTTAACATTTAAGGAGATGTGCTTTTACATTTGTTGTTTTGTATAACATTTACAGTGAGATAAATTCTCTATTTTAACTACTGACATAATTTCTATTGTCAGAAAATTAAGTAATAGAATGATATTTAGATTCAGTTATCTACATTTAGATTATAGTTATCTAAAACCATTATTTTAAGTTATGAATATATAAATTATTTTAATACCACCGCAAATAAATAACTCAAAATTATTGATCTAATATTTCATAAATGATTTCATTTATTTTTCTCAATCAGTAAAATATTTATTGAGTGCATACTGTTAGCCCAGCCATCAGTTAGATAATCAGAGACATAAAAAGATGTAGAAGGCATTGATTCTACCTTCAGTTCATGATCATGATCTAGAATATAGATTTCCAAGGCATTATACTATAGGTAAAAGAATAGAAATGTGACTTTAAAACATACTAAAAATAACAGTAGAATTTATTAATATATATATATATATGTATCTGTAGGTGAGAATGGGTGAGTAGATGTAAATGTGGAGAGGAATTAGGGGACATTTGCCATTCAAACTAATGATCATATTATGTATTCTGAAAATTCTATTTATTTTAAATGTTCATAACTTACCTACAAAATTACAGTGGAACCTCAGTTCTCAAACTTAATTTGTTCCAGAAGGCTTGTTGGAGAAGCAATTTGTTTGAAAACTAAATCACTGTTTCCCATTAGAAATAATTTAAATTGAATTAATTTGTTCCAGGCCCACAAATGATTCTCTTTTTTAACCTTACTTACATACAGTGCATGTATAATGTGCTGTTTAATTTATAAACAAACACTTATTTTCTTAAATTTATCAAACCACCCCTTACTAGCTTTAATTAAACAAATCACTTTTAGCACTCTTTCCAAAGGTATCTTTTAGGAGGTCAGTATGTAAGCAACTTCACTTTTCATATATCATTCTCTGAAATGCTGTCACGGGCTAACTGCTTTTTCTTTATCCAAGTCAACAACAGTTTTTCCACCTCTTTAATTGCCTGTGATCATTGTTTATTTCACACCCTTAGCAACATTGTCACTCTTGTTGGCCTCTTTATGTTTTAAATTTGTGCTAATTGTCCATTTTGCCAGCAACCAAAGCAAAAACCAAACAAATAAACAAACAACAAAACAAAACACACACATATTCACAGCACAATTTTCTGAGATGTTAACAAGGTAAGAGTTAGCTGTACTCTGACTCATACAGGTGCATTCTCTTCTTGCTTCATGGCCTGAGAGATGCTTTTTATTATGCTGATGTAACAGCATGAAAGGATTGTCAGGTTGAAAACTGAACATTTTTTTTCCTTGAACAACTTGGTCAAGAACCTAATTGTTTGAGATGGGAGACATTCATGAACCGAGGTTTGACTGTATTATTATTCATTAAAATTAAGAGGATAGGAAAACAAGGTAATGAAAGAAAATATCTGAGAGGAATAGCATACTAAGCAACATGGGATAATTTGTGTGTACGTATCTCCAATTTACCTATAACATTCACTTATGTGAAATATAGCAAGAATAAATAAAATATAAACCTTCATATAAGTCATCCATGAATGTGCTGATTGCTTCATGGAGAAAGTACCACCCAGTAGGTTAACTCTACCATTGATACCAGTATAACATTCCACAGTTGACTCTTTTATTAATGTTTCCTATCATTATTTAAAGCAAAATGAATGCATTACTGAATAGAACCTTTTAGGTCTGCATTATATATGTAGTGGCTATGAAACTGGCCTCACAGAACTTCAACTACAGGCAGCTGACATGACCAAGGCACAGAGTCTGACAGCCATTACTGTATTTCTGCTGGGGCCATGCCTCCATGAGCTGTTCCCCATCAGTCATTTGAGTGTGGCAGGGAAATTAAGTCAGGTCTATTCCACAGTAGGGGTGCCTCTTACTCTACTGACTTTGGCTCCTGGCTACCCTGACAGTCTTGTGGAATCTTTCTTAGACTGCAGAAGGCTGGGGGCATTGTCCCTCAAGTCTTCCCTCCTTCCCAGATTCACATCACAGTCTACAGGCTCTTCCAGTGCTTCCTGGCTCCCTCCCTATTTTCTCTCACTGGTGTACCTCCAGGACGCTCCTTACAAGTAATCCCATTTTGGCATCTGCTTCTTAGCGGACCCTGCCTAACTGTGATGATAGAGACTGAAAAGTCCCATGATCTACTGTATGTAAGCTGGAGACTCATGCATGTTGATGCTATTGTTCTAGTCTGAGTTCAAAGGTCTGAAAACAAAGCGAGCTGATGGCATAAGTCCCAGGATGAGGAAGGAGACTGATGTCCCAGTTCAAAATATCAGAGAGGGGGGGCCAAATTCTGCCTCTGCCTTTCTGTTCTATTCAGGCCCTCAGCCAATGAGATGGTGCTCATTCATACTGGGGAGGAATATATTTTCTATGTAGTCCAGTGATTCATGTGCTATGTCTTTTAGAACTCACAGACACACTCATAAAAAATGTTTAACCAGGTATCTGGGAACCCCTCAGTCTAGTCAAGGAGATGCATAAAACTAATTAGCACACTAATGCAGTGTATCCGGGACTGTACAGCAATGTGCTAAAGAGGCACACAAGCAAATCTGAGTTCTTGAGTTAGGACCTGTAATATAGTTCTTTGACTACAGTGTCAATCACAAAGTTTGAAAGGGGCTCTCCCACTGCTGGAAACTGTCCAGCTCAAGGACCCTTCTCTGTGAAGCTTTCCTGAAAATTTTATTTAATCAAAGTGTGCCTCTTCCCTTTGAACTTGTTGGTAAGATTATATACTAGCATGGAAAAATACCTTAGTGTTCACAGTGCAATCTTGATTCTAGAATGCTTTCCTTTAGCCTTTTCACTCATTTATCCAACATTTATTGCAAATTGATTTTATGTCAGATATAACCCTCAACACTGGAGCACATGTGCTGTGTTGGGCATGAAGATTTATTACAAGAGAGGCACAATTTTTCCTCCTATAATATTGTCCACAATTGCAGTAAGGTGGTTTCTGGGTTGTTGCTTTTTTGTAATGGAGGAGCAAATTAAATACCACAAAAAAAATTAAAGTAAGAACTATGGCCAGTGTGGCTCAGTTGGTTGGAACTGTGTCTCATATAGCAAAAGGTGGCAGGTTCAATTCCCAGTCAGGACACGTGCCTAGATTACAGATTCCATATTCAGTTTGGGTGTGTGTGTGAGGCAACCAGTCAATGTTTCTCTCTCTCTCTCTCCTTCTCCTTTCTCTTTTTCTAAAATCAATAAACAAAACAAACACACATAAAACTAAAGTACACTATGAAATTTCCATGCTGTTATATATTAAACAATGAGAAAGGCTGTCCATTTCTCGATATATATGATTATTTTTCTGGAGGCAGAGAGTATTTCAGAAAGCCTATTAAGGTTCAAATTACTTTTATCACTTTATTTTATATGTGTTTATGATGAAAAACTACAAAATGTAGTCAAGGTAACTATATATAAGGAAAAATCTCTCTAACTCTAGTTTCCATAAATAATCACTGTTAACCTTACAGGTATGTCCTTCTAACTGTTTTACCCCAACACACACACACACACACACACACACACACACACATTCAGCTATATTACCATCATTAATTTTTCCATACAGTTGTTGAACATCTATTCATTCATCTATCAGGTTCCCACCATCCTGAAACTTGAGTTTCTGTATAGTGTAGTGTCTCTAGAGTAGTGTCATAGGTGACATCTCTCTCTGTCCTGCACTACCATTGTCACTGGACATGCCACACTATATAGATGAGTCTGGTTCCATGTCCTTAAAATAGGGCACCCAGCAGTATTTCTCAGTGGTTGAGCATTGACCCATGAACCAAGAAGTCACCGGTTTGATTCCTGGTCAGGGAGCATGCCTATGTTACAGTTTTGATCTCCAATAGGGGGCGGGCAGGAGGCAGCCAATCAAAGTTTGTCTCATTGATGTTTCTATTTCCCTTTCCTTCTCCCTCTCTCTCTAAAATCAATAAAAACATTTTAAAAATGAACTAAAATAGGTTTATAACTGTAACTACTACACAGGTCCTGGTGAATATACAACTAGCTCTTATTCTGCAGTGTCCAGTCTATAGGAACTGCTGAGTCATGGCTATTATTGCTAACCCTCTAGTTGCCCCTTCCTGATGTTGCTTAGAGATCACTAACTACAATAAAATTGATCAGTCCTCAGTGCTCTTTACCCTGGATTATGCGGCAAACTGCCCTGTGACTGTAACCAAGGCATATATTTGTGTTCACAGGACACGGTTCTCTCCACAGCAGGTCACATCTATGCTGATCAGCAGCCACAGAGCCCTTTTGTTTACCTGAGTTGTGGCATCTTGGAGCAAGACTGCATAACTTCTTTCTGTGCCCAACCCCCACCCCAGGGCCTTCTCACATGAATTTTAGAGTGTTCCACCTGCCTTTCCTTCAGATCATCCCAAACATATCATCTAAATTAGGTGAAATTTTTCCAGGCAGTAACAAATCACCAGAAACTTAATTCTGATGCTATTGATTACTATAGTCAGGTTTATAAAAATGCATGGCCTTAAGAATTTTTATTTTGAAATAATTACAGATTCACAGGAAGTTGCAAAAATAGTACATAGAGTCCCTTCAAACCTCCACCCAGCATCCTACAAAAGTGATACTTCACATGTTGTAGTGCAATAGCAAAAAACTTGGCATTGGAACAATACTGTTAACTGGACTAGACTACAGACCAGGTTTGGTTTTCACATGTATTCATGTGTATCTGTGTGGTTCTAACCAATCTGATCGCATGTTTGGGTTTATATAACCACCGCAAGCAAGATACAGAACTGTTCCATACTAAAAGTAACACCTTGCTACCTCTTATAGTTTCACCCATTCTTCTATCCGAGTTCCTGTTCCTAGCCACCATTCTTTTCTTCTATCTCAGCAGTTTTGTCGTTTTAAGAATGTTAAATGCAAGCATGCAGTGTATAACCTTTGAAATGCACTTATTTTTTTTCAGAAGCCAAACTCTTCTGTTGATTATATATTATGAACTTGTTTACTATCTATTTTCATTTTTTTAATAGGAAAATAAAACAAACTTAAAACAGTGCAAGACAAGATGCTAAAACTTTGAAAGAAAACTAAAATTGCCAATAGGTGGTCAAAGATAATGAAGGTACTTGGTTTTCAGCCTTCACTTAACACCAAGAAAAATAGTTTAACTTAACCTGAAAGTAAAGGTGATACTTGTTCCTAGTTATCTCTGACTGCTCCATATGAGACACCAGAGAAAAGCAAATAGGAGAAGAGCTACAAATGATCTTTGTGGTGACACAATTCTCATAAGCTTTTTAACAAAGAGGGTTGAAAGCCATTTTGTCTACATTGAAAAATAAATCCTTAGTTTTAATGAAATTATAAAACTTCATGATGAAATTGAAAAAAATGTTTTAATTTAAGTTGCTGCATTTTATCAAGCAGTTTTCAGCAAAGACTTTCTCTTCAAAGCCATCATTAATATTGGGCATATTTCTAACATTGTTAAATATTCAGTAAGTCATTGATATAAATTCAAGTAATTCAAATGTCAAGCTGAGTTCTCAGTAGTGATTTACACTCGCAAGAGTTTTATGAGAGTGCATTATTAGTTTGCTGACTGCCTTAATATATAAAGGTTATAAAAGAATTTTATCTAACAGTTGTGAATTTTAGCACACCACCAGATAAATATAAATTCCAAAAGAATGCATGTGGCTTTAAAACTCTGCAAAAAATGGTCAGGGTGATTCAGCTTTTCAAATTAGAGACACCCCTTTTTCTCATTACATGGTGCATATAATCTTCTGACATTCTGAATGAAAACATACTCTTTTGGTAGTGTGATATAAACTTAAAATTCACATTGGCTTATCAGCATGGCTCTTCCCATTTCTATCTCTGATACTCCATCAACACCCTGAGTTTAACAAAATGTGTACCTTGGCACTTCAATTTATAGAACCATTCATGTATACTTTAAATTGTCAAGTTAAAAGAACTTGTCAATGTAGGTATTATTGTAATGCAGATGGTAAGGCAAGAGTCTCAGAGGATGATTAAATTTGGGTGTTTCGCTGTCTGTCTGAGATTTGATTTTTTTTAATTTGCATGTTGAAGCACAACTTTATTAGTTTTTACAGAATCAATCAGTTGAGTGTCAGGTTTAAGAAACTGACTTATAAAATAAATGTATTATATTATGTGTTTTATATGTATGGCACACTTGCGTGTTGACAGGTAAAAGTTGTCTTCTCAGAAGATGAAGTTATAGGTAAGGTTGTATGTTAAGTAAGGAATTAAAGTGATTTAGATGTTTCTTAAGACTCTGATTCTCCAACTTTTGATGGAGAACTTTGAAAGTAGAAAGGTAACAGGATCCTTGCTCCTATACCAGCTATTCTAACTTAAGAGGTCTGGCCTTCAGTATCTATTAATAAGTATATCAAGATTATGCTTATGCTATTATGCAGAGAAATGCTGCTGAAAGTGATATGTTCACCAATCTGGTCAAGTTAAAGGGCATTTCTACACAGTATGGTTCATATTAGTCAAAGCATCCTTTTCCAGGACCGTGTTGAAAACATTTTCCTTCCTTTCACCCTTCCATCTTCATTCTATTTCTAATAATTATCTTTGTGCACTTTGTGTGTTGGAGTGATGGTCAATCTGCATATTACTCTTTTATTAGATAGGATAGAGGCCTGCTGCACAGGTGGGGGCCAGCTAGTTTTCCCTGGAGGGTGTCCCAGATCAGGGTGGGGGTTCCCTTAGGGTGTGGGGTGGCCTAGACGAGGGGCCTGTGGTGGTTTGCAGGCCAGCCACGCCCCACAGTGACCCAAGCTAAGGCCCTGGTATCTGATATTTATTTATCTTCTATAATTGAGACTTTGTAGCCTGGAGCAGAGCCAAGCCTTCTGCTTGTTCAGCCATTGAAACTTTGTTACCTTAAGTGGAGGCCTGGGCTAGCCAGAGTATACCGAAAGCTTGGCTTCCTCCATTGCCAGGGGCAACCCAGGCCTCCCTCCTGCTCTCTCTGTGGCCGTAGCCATCTTGGTTGGGTTAATTTGCATACTTATTCTGATTGCTAGTAGGCATGGTTTGTGGGTGTAGCAGAAGTACGGTCAATTTGCATATTACTCTTTTTATTAGAGAGGATATTTATAATATATGACTCATGAAACTTAATCACTAGGCAGAGTATATTTATATAACTAGAGACCTGGTGCACAAAAGTCATGCACAGGTGGGGTGCCTCCACCTGGCTGGTGATTGGAGCCAATCAGGGCCATCTTACCCAGTTTAGGTTAGAGCTGATCAGGGTGGGTGTTTGGGGGGGGGGGGCTCCATAGCGTGTCTAGCCCTTTCTCATTCAGTCCTGATCGGCCAAACCCCAGCCGCAAGCTAACCTACCAGTTGGAGCATCTGCCCTATGGAGGTCAGTGCATGTCATAGCAAACAGCTGAGCAGCCTTAGCATATCATTAGCATATTACGCTTTGATTGGTTGAATGGATGACCAGATAACCAGATGAGGCTTTTATTATATTGGATATGAGCTACTTAAATATATAAATAGTACACACTGAGTGGCTAGATTATTATGATCTCTAAACACATAAAAATCTGGCCACTCATTGTGTGTTTGTATATTAGAAACCTGGTGCGTGAATTCGTGCATAGATGGGGTCCGGCCAGCCTGGCCAGAAGGAGGGGACAGGGGCGGATGGCCAGCCTGCCTGCTAATTGAACTCCTGGTTGAGGGATAATTTGCATGTTAGCCTTTTATTATATAGGATATACCCTGAGTGGCCAGATTATTATGCATTCAGTGATCATAATAATCTGGCTACTCAGTATATATTTTAGATCAATTAGTTGAAAATATGAATATTTTAATGTTTTTCCTCCTTTGTTTATATTTTCTATTTTGTTCTGCCATGAAGTAATGTTTTGGAAACAAAATATTATTGTAAATTACATTTCATGTAATGAACTTAGCACAATGCCTAGCTGTTCACATATTCATGGTTTATTTTATTTTTTACTTTTTATTGCTTTCTGTATGCTTTCATCCCAGTATTAAGGCTTAAATCTAGTTGGGTATTGGCCTATTTTTGACAGTCTTTCTCTTTATGTATACAAAAAGAATATCAACTGCTTCCTTTATTACAACCTCAAAGTAGTGCTTATAGGCCTATAATTGTACCACTTACGTAGTTATGCAATTATTTCTTTTTTAAAAAAATGTTTTGTTTTTTTTTTCTTATTGATTTCAGAGTGTAAGGGAGAGGTAGAGAGAGATAGAAACTTCAATGATGAGAGAGAATTATTGACTGACTGCTTCCCGCATTCCCTTCTCCCCCTCTGGGGATTGAGCCAGCAACCCAGGTGTGTACCCAAATGGGGATTGAAGCATGACTTTCTGGTTCATGGCTCCATGCCCAACCACCGAGCCCCACCAGGAAGGTTGCAATGATTTCTTTACAAATTTCTCTCCTACTGTGGAACTTAAATCCAGCTGATGGCATTCAATGTCTCGCCGATTTTTGTTCATTTCAGGGTGCCTACTATATATTTCTTCAAAAACTGGCACCTGAATGAATGGCCTCCTTCATGTATCAGGGGCCAATAAGAATATGATCAATGAAGTGGTAATTTTTATATATAGATTAAGATTATTTCAGGTTGTTTGATTTTGAAGGTTGCATACATTCTATTTTAAAATTACCATACAATTGACTTACTGAAAAATAGTCCTGAGAATCTAAAGCAAGATGGCTTGCTTATATAGCAACTTATTTTTCTAGGGCAATTCTTAGAAAACATATACAAACATATATATTATTTAAATTTGTGACTGATCTTGACCCTTCAATTTGGAGCTGTCTGCAAATTTATGAAACTGTGTATTAGTCATGTTAGTAAAACTTTATGTACAACATCATTAATACATATTTGAATAGATCTTTTAATTTAATGTATCCATTTTATAACAAAATGAGTTGAACAATTACATAATAAAAATTACATAGCTCAAAGAACATTTAAAATATTGATAAGCACAGACAATAGAATGGTGAAGGCCTGGGAGGGGCAGGAACAGGGTAGAGGGAGTTAATTGGGAGCAAAAACACACACAGGAAAAAGCAAAGGGGCCATCTGTAACACTTTCAATAATAAAGATTAATTTAAAAAATATTGATAAAAACCAAAACCAATAAATATTTTGTGTTACGTAGACTTCATAATGTGTACTTTGCTAAGTAGAGTACAAATATTTATTGACTTTGATCTTTATCACTAGTGGAATATAAAATATTGATGAATATATCAAAAAATGAATTCTGAAATGACAATAAATAAACCACTATGTGTGACTTTATTAAAAAATATATTTATAATGTTTATCAGCTAAGGATAAAATTTAAAACAAGATTATGGAGTCAATTGTCTGGTAGATTTTCAGGAAAGATTATCTGACATTTAATTCCCAGAGGAATGTCTCTTTTGAGGTGAAAGAATATATGAGGTCTGTTTACTGAATAGCACAGCAGCATATTATTTACTAGTTCCCCAAATAAATATAAGTCAAAACTGGTATAATCTATATGTACCTGAAAATCCTCTTAGAGATTGTGGTTTCAGTTGAGAGGCCCAT